>APFE031146433.1:48047-83858 GCA_000404065.3 Pinus taeda
TTTTTCTTGGAGCACTCTAGTTTGGAGTAAAGTAAAGGGAAAGAAAGGAAAGGAAAAGAAAAGCAAGCAATGAATAAGGAAACGAAAGCAGGATCAAGCAGCTTTAGTAGGAATAATTGCAGGTGACCTTTTTCATGTGCGATTTTCTAGTTTGTTTAGACATGCATGGATTTGCATGTTGGAGTATGGTTCTCTTGATGTCAGTAGCATGGTCCTGTCAGGTTATGATAGTGCATTCCATCCTAGCCTAGCCTTTTTCTGGATGCCATGGTATGTTGGGATGTTTATTTCGGTTTTGGAACTTTGGAATTGCTAAATGGATTTCAGAATCTAGGGCGGAGGTGGTCTCAAGGTTCATTCCCAAAGACCTAGGAATCCCTTGACCAGTTTTGTCGAGATATGCGGTAAATCCTAAGGGAGTAGTCTCGATTTAGGGCCTAGTGATTTGGGTTTGGATTGTGGTAAAGCCTGAGAGACAAGGAGATGGAAAATTCCTCAAGGATAGTGATGGATTCCTGATGAAATTCCAAGTTATGTTCAATTGCGATCTGAGCACCAGTTTTGGTGTGATCACAATTTGGTGATGATGGAGGTGGTTTAACCTCTAGATTCCCTTGGTTGTTCTTGGATACGTTGTTCAATGAGATCCCAAATTCATTATTGGAATATGGCATGGGGGTGAGTGGCTGAAAGAGAGTTTTGGTTCAGCCACGTCTATGGTCAGGTGATACGTGGAAGTCTCGAACCTAGTCGAATTTACCTATGAGTAATAAAATCTAAGTTCTCTTAATTTTGCACTGATTTATATGTGGATTTAATAGCTATCATATCTCTGATATTTATATGGTTTTATGTTGGTTATAAGCATGGTTGAATGATTGGTTTATGTCATGGTTATTTCATATATTTACTTGTAATTGTTAAATGGATGGATGTAAGACCTAATTGATGATGTAGAATTTCAATGGAGAAGGAGATGATCCTTCTTATTATGTTTCATAAGTTGTTTCAGACATTCAAGCTTTGTCTTGTATCCTAGACCTGTAGGTTGCATTCATGTCAAGTGTTTAACAGAATGTCAGTCCTGGTTGACGATGCTCGGGCCTAATCCCAAGGGTGATTTTTTATTGATCATCATTGTTATTATGTTTTTAATGATTTCTAAAAGTTACAACAGTTCTGGACAGAGGCCAGCATTCTAGACTAGAAAAGTGGCTCAGATCCCGAGGTCGCTAGCACAAAACTGGTAATTATGGATCACAGTCATTAGAAGGTAGGCCTGTGAGAGTGAATTTAGGTTGTTGTTCACTCCCTTGCCCATATCATTAGAGAGAGTGAGGCATAAGAGCTGGAGAATAGAAGTGGGACCCAGGGACAGGCTATTTGAGTGGTTGACTTGTCTCCTAAGGGGTCTGTTGATGATATTTGATGACTTTATGTGTTGTTCCATCGATTCCACTTCCTTAAGGTGACATAGGAGGTCGAATTAGATAATACTAACCTCTCTTCTCATGCTTACCCTAGTTGGCATGGTTACTTTGGGTAGACCTAGGAGGGGGAGTTACATATTGGTATCAATGTGTGGCTGCACTCTCCTTGGGTGAATGTGTTGGTCATACATGCATCTCATTTGCATGTGTGTCTCTCACACTTGCATTCCATGTGCTTGTTGCATTACATAATGATTGATCATGGTTGTAGTAAGGTTGTCATGAGGAACTTGATGTTGATTTTATGGAATGCATCGTCAAGAGTATATGATTGGTTACATGAGTATATGCAGCTTGATTACTTCCTTGTATGTTGGGTTGCATTCTTGTTTATTTGATTACAAGCATCAGTCTTGTAGGTTGATTACAAGAATTGATTGCTTATGCTAGACTACATGTGGTTATGTGTATGTGTAGTTGATTAAGCATTTCTTATGTAGGTTGATAGTTGCATGAGGCAATGTGTACAATGGATTAATGGTTGAGGTCATGCATGTATGGTATTGGTTATAGTTATGCATGAATAGTAGGTCAAACATGCCTTGTGAAGTCATGGTATGAAATTTAGGTCATCAGGGTGATATTGGTATGTTATGTTGCCAATGTGTTGGTTGAGATATAGTAGGATATGCAGAGCATCATAATGAGGTTGCAGCATTGGACTTTGGGGTAAGAGAATATTATCATACAGGTATTTTATGTTTGGCATGCAGGTACGTAAGTTAAGGATTTTTATATGCATTAGTTTTATATACATTAGGGTTATGTACATGTCTTTTGATGTTATGGTTACATTCATGCTAGATGTTAGTTGATTAGTGTAGTTATATGCACATGTGTCAAATAGTCAAGAATGATAGTAACCTATAGTTGCATGCATTTCTATTGTTGTTTTATATTAGATAACCTGATGATTATGTTATAGGTTAACTTGATGTTGTTATATGACAGTTAGCTTAATGATTAGGTTATATTTTGTTGATGAAAATGATAGTCAACTTGATGATTAGGGTTGTAACATTTATACCTTGATGTTATATGTATCATGCTAAATTGGATTAGCCTATGCAGATGGTTATGGTCATGATATTTAGGTATGAGCCGACATATTTTTCATATGGTATTGTACTAAACTAGATTGACCTTGCATATGTATTAATGATAATTATGTATGAGTTATGATGTAAACATGTTAGCTAGTGACTATTTTGGATATCATGATCTTATTTATGTTTAATTTGATATGTTGTGAAGTTATATCATGCTAACTAGATTGATTAAGCAACAAGATAGCCTCCCCTGAGACACAATAAGGTACAATTTTTCTTATGTTATATATTTGGTGCTTGAATATTTGATTATGTTGTCTAGTTGTTTATTTAACACCGTGTGTTGCAAGTTGGTTGAATGTTTCATGAATTGCATAATATGAGTATGTGTTCAAAATGATGTTATTTTAAGATGATTTTCTAATACATATGAGTTGAGATAACTGACATATACTTGATAGTTATAGAATTATGTATTATTACTGATGACTATGGGTTCACTATGGATTATGACATGATTGTTAGTCTTGGTAAAGGTTCATTTCGAATTGATAGATATGATTGTCTTGATATGTGGAACATGTGGTTAACATGTGTGAGCAATTGCAGGAAACATGCTTGCTATTAGTGTGACAAGGTAATAGTTGATGTGTTTATATAACTAATAGTTGGGTGATGTGACAATGCATAGTAAGCCTCGATTGCAGCAAAGAAAAAGATAAAAGAAAGGAAGTGGACAAGAATTTGTTTGGCTATGTTTGGAAACCCTAATTCCAAATGAATGATTGCTTTGCATATAGGGAGTCTTCTTAACCTTAATTTTGTTGACATTATGTGGATATGAGATAGATTCATGAACATTTACTTGATCGGTATATTAGCTAGTCTCTAGTTACAGGTGGATATTTCAAGATAATTGGAGTCCCTTGAGAGATGGCATGATTGTGCTCAGTTGCAAGGCAGAAAGCTTGGCACGACAAGATAAGGTAAATGATGTATTGATATGCACTGACATTATGTGTTTATGGCAGTTGCATGGCAAGAGAGATTGCCATGAATATTCGAGAAGGCTCAAGTTGAGATTTCCTTTGGAGGCACTCGGAACCATGGGGATTGAGTGATGGTGTCTATTGTTAGTCTTTGGGTTATGGTATTTTGCAATTGTTGCACTTGATCTGTGATTTTGCATGTGTATGGTGCATAGCTATGCCACTTTGTTATGGTATCATATTGTTGTTATGGTTTTTCATGATCTTCTTCTTGTTGTTGTTTCTGTTCTTGCCTTTTATGTTTCGTGTCTTGGGAATTGGTTGGGAAAGAGGAAAGTTAATGAAGCTCAAGGAGAGCTATGTAGTACCCAACAGGTAATGTAAGAATTAGATGAAGCCATGTCCATGAGTAAGTGTAGCAGAAGGTAAGACTATGACAGTCGATTGGATTGGTTGGGTCCATTATGGTAAATGGACGATGGCAACACAGACATGTGAAAGGTAACTAGAAAAGGTGAAGTAAATGGATATGAGGTGTTGGATGCCTTGGCTATGTTGGGAACTGTTGTTCTCAATGTCGTGCATTTTGTTCATGAATAAAGGAAGTTCTCTAAACCTAGACCTTATGTTATCTGGTAATTATGTTATGATCATGACTATGTCGATGTTTATATAGGTATACATGTATGTATGTATGTGTGTCTGTATGTATGTATGTATGTATGTATGTATGTATGTATGTATGTATGTCGATGTCTAACAGGGTGATGATTGTTTTATGCTAATTATTATATATGTATGTATGTATGTTGTCACTGTCTGACAAGGTTGTCAGGGATCATTCTTGAGGAGGAGTCATTTCTTATGCAGGTGAATGGCATGAAGAGATTCTTGGTTCATGAGGAATCAAGTGGGAAGAGTAGTCATGAAAATATACAAGGTCAATATCATGTGTATATGAATTGATATTTTATACTTGTATTATGCCTATGTTTATGACAAGTAATGTGGAAGGATACATCAATGAAATGAAAGAAGTGTGGTATGCAAGATGCTAGGACAAGCATAGATAAGACATTGGGAGCAAAGTTTCTTGGTAGAGATAGTGTGCTTTTGGATGTAAGGTACTATTGTTGTGCATATGTTGTATATGTTGTGCATGTTGCATCTATGATGTTGTGTGCATGTGGTGTTGTGTATACATATCATGTGTACATGTTGTTTATGCAATGTTATGTAAAGGATGGTACAGATAGTGTCGTATGAATATTGCATATGCAACATTGGGTATAGATGGTTCTATGTACATGATGGATATGCGATGTTGTGTGGATATGGTGTTGTGCACATATTGGATATGCAGTGTTGTGTACAGATGATGTTATTTACATGTTGGATATTCAGTGCTATGTACATATGATGTTATATGCATGTTGTACATATGGTGCTATGTATATATAGTGTTGTGTGCATGTGGTGTTGTGTACCTATCGTGCATGTGATGTTATGTACATGTGGCGTCGTGCACATGTCATGCATGTGATGTGTACATTTGGTATTGTATACTCATTGTATAGTGGTGTAGTGTACATGTGGCATTGTGTACATGGTGTGCAGGTCGTGCCATGTACATGTGATGATGTGCACACATTATGCAGGTGGTTGCAGTGTACAGGTTTACTGTGTACATGTGGTACATATGGCGCTAGTGTAGATGCATGTATTGCATGGTGTTGTATGACATGTGTAATTGTATGTGTGTGATGCACACTATCTGTATGTGCACATGGTTGAGGAGAAGGCACTGGGTGTTTGTCTAGTGTGGCAACTGATCTAGAGTGTGTAGCAAATAAAGACAAAGGTAGAAGCTAAGTATTCATGAAAGGATAAGTATCGGTATTGTATTTTAGTTTTACTATGCATATGATTTATGGTTTTGGTCTATGATGATTACATGTGATCTATGATTCTGGTTTATGATCGTTACATGTGATTTATGATTTTGATATATGATGGTTATTTTTTGAGCTAACCTGATGAGATATTTTATACATGTTGATTTTGTCAAATATGCAAGTTGACTTGTTGTGATAGGAAGTGAACATGATTGCAAATGTACCTTATTGACAAACTACCAATGAGGTATGATTTGAGGTTATTTCAATGTATTTTAATCTAATGGAAGTTATGTGCTTGGAAAAAGAATGTATGAACATGCCTGGTTGGGTAGTTAAAATCGACTATAGGAATTGGCAGCAATAGTAAAAGAAATTGGAACATGTAACAATATGTTGGTAAAACACTTCAGGAGCAAGGCCATTGTGGGACACTGGTACCCAATAGTGTCCATTGATATCCATGAGCATGCTATGACCAGTATGATAGTTTTGAGGCAGGTATATGCCTTAGTTGTTGATCTTCTAATGCAAGGAATCCTTGCCAAGGGATGGATCTGGGGAACTTGGAAGGTGAGTGACTACACAAAAGGAGGTGACTAGATTTCCCGAGGGACTGTGTAGTGAAGAAGGGAAGGACGTGGATATATTGGTTTTGATCATTAACATTTTTAGATGGACTCAAATGCACATTGGGAGTGTACCCTATAACAATGAGCCAGTAACTCTTCACTGAGAGGACAAGTGGAGCGGGATTATAGTGCTAGACATTGGATGCAGCTTTGATTGTGGCAGTGGATTATGGACTTCCTGGAAAGGAGGTGAATCTAGGTACTACTTTGAGGGTGGATTTCATTATTGATTGATACAGGCATCATATCATTTTATTTTTTGGTTTAGCAAATGTGCATATGTGTATATGTGGTTATTGTAAAATACCATAATGAGTTGTGTTATAAAGCTCAAGTATGTGGTATGGTTATTATCTTGTCGTGTTGTCATGATGTTTTTCTTTTGAGTAGGTCCTTCATTGTAAATACTCAAACGAGCTAAGTTATAAATCTCCATGGGCAATATGTTTGCTTTTCAATGGTTTTGTTGAGGTCTTGGTGTGGTTTAACACCGAGAACGGTGTTCCCCAAGGGGGAGGGTTCTGTAATAGCCCTCGTGAAAATTCCATGTAATAAAAGTTAATAAATGCAAAATAAGACCACTGGATGTGTGTTTTGGCTATGTAAATTGGAAAAGGCTAAGGCAAAGGCATTACAAGGCAAAAAGGCATTTTTGGCACATGTATTTATGAAAATAAAGGAAATTAGGAGAAAAGGAAGCTACAAGGTCACAGGTTGCATGTGAGGAGGAAAATGAAGGAAAATAATGGACAATGAAGAAATTAGAGGCCTCATTAATAAAAAAACTTATGAGGATCAATTGGTAGGTTGCTCAGTGTTAGGATTGCTCAGTGTTAAGCTCTTGGTCAGTGAAATTTTGGAGCTCTCTCATTATTATCTCTCTCTCTCTCTCTCAGTCTTGGTCACTTAGAGTTTTCTTGGAGCACTCTAGTTTGGAGAAAAGCAAAGGGAAAGAAAAGGAAAAGAAAGGAAAAGAAATCAAGGAACATGGAAAGGAAAGCAGGATCAATCAGCTGAAGTAGGAATACTTGTAGGTAACCTTTTTCATGTGTGGTTTCCTAGCTAGTTTGTACATGCATGGATTTTCATGTTGGTGTATGGTTCTCTTGTTATCGATGGCATGGTATTTCTAAGTTATGACAGTGGATTTCAGCCTAGCCTTTTTCTAGATGCCATGGTATGTTGGGATGTTTATTTCGATTTTGGAACTTTGGAATTACAGGATGGATTTTGGAATTCAGAGCAGAGGTGGTCTCAAGGTTTATTCGCAAAGGCCTAGGAATCCCTTGACTAATTTTGGTGGGATACACGGTAAGGCCTGAGGGAGCAGTCTTAGTTTAGGGCCTAGTGATACAGATTTGGATTGTGGTAAAGCCTGAGAGACAAGGAGACGAAAAAATCCTCAAGGATACTGTTGGATTCTAGATGGAATTCCAAGTTCATTTCGGTTGTGATCAGAGCATTGGTTTTGGTGTGATCACGGTTTGGTGAAAATGGAGGCGTTTTAACCTCTAGATTCCATTGGTTGTTCCTGGATTTGTTTTTCGATGAGATCCCACATTCATGCTTGGAATATGGCATGAATATGACTGGCTAAAAGAGAGATTTGGTTCAGCAATGTCTATGGTCAGGTGGCACGTGGAAGTCTTGAACCTAATCGGATTTGCCTATGAGTAATAAAAGTTAATTTATATTACTTTTTCACTGATTTATATGTCGATTTAATGATTTTCATATCTCTGATAATTATATGGTTTTATGATGGTTATAAGCATGGTTGAATGACTGATTTATATCATTGTTATTTCATATATTTACTTATAATTATTAAATGGATGGATGCAAGACCTAATTGATGATGTAGTAGCTCAATGGAGAAGGGTGCGATCCTTCTAATTATGTTTTATAAGTTGTTTCAGTTGTTTATGCATTGTCTTATATCCTAGGCCTGTAGGTTGCATTGATTCCAATTGTTTGATAGAATGTCAGTCCCAGTTGGGGATGCTCAGGCCTAGTCCTAAAGGTGATTTTTGTTTGATCAGCATTGTTAACATGTTTTTAATGCTTTCTAAAAGTTACAACAAGTTATGGGCAGAGGTTGGGATTCTAGGCTAGAAAAGTGGCTCAAATCCCAGGGTCAATGGCACAAAACTAGCAATTCTAGACCACAGTCGCTAGCAGGAAGGCCTGTGAGAGTGAATTTAGGTTTTTTTCCACTCCCTTTCCCATAGCATGAGAGAAACTGAGGGATAAGAGTTGTAGAATAGTAGTGGGACCCAGGGACAGGTTGTTTGAGTGGCTGACCGGTCTCCTAAGGGGTTTTTTGATGATGTTGGATGATTGTATGTGATGTTCTGTCAACTTCACTTCCTTAAGGTGGCATAGGAGGTCAAATTGGATCATAGTAGCCTCACTTCTTATCTTTACCCTAGTTGGCATGGTTAATTTAGGTATACTTGGGAGGGGGTGTTACAGAAGAGCAGGATCAAGCAACTACAGTAGGATTTTTTGTAAGTATCGACTTGCATGTGTATTTTCCTTGCTATATTTGGAATGCATGGTATTGCATGTGGCTCTTCTACTATTATGGCATGGTTTTTGCTAGGTGTGACAGTGTTTTCATCCTAGCCTTTCCATTTCCAGATAGCCATGGTGTAATGGGGTTCTCATGTTTTAGTTGAGCTAGATTGTCGGATGGATTCGAAGTTGAGTGAGGTGGATCTATGAATGACAGAAAACATGGCCTAGTAACCCCTAAATCGGACCATGGGTTGCGGTAAAGCCAGATTTTGTGTTGCCTCGGTGGGCCTAGGAATCCTTGTTGGTGAATGGCAGGATATACAGTAAAGCCTAGAGTTGGTTTTCCTTGATTAGGCCTAGGAATCCTTGTCGATGAATCGCGGGATATACGATAAAGCCTAGAGGGTGGTATCTTAGTTTAGGCTCTAGTGATCCCTGGATCAGACTGTGGATTGCGCTAATGCCTGAGAGACTAGGAGACAAGAAAATTCCTTATGGTGAAGGTCAAGAAATCAGGTGGCATCCATGCTTGTTTTGGCCTAGTGATCTAGTGGAGATCATGGTAAAGCCTGTTATTATATTTTTATTATGATGGCCTAGTGATCCAAGATGGATTATGGTAAATCCTGGTTTCTATTTATGAGGGTGAGGTGGTTTAGCCTTGGGATGCCCTCGTTTTTTCTTTTGGTTTGAGTCCCACATTCATGCTTGGAATATGGCATAGGGGTGAATGGTTGAAGAGAGAATTGGCTCAGCCATTCTATGGTCAGGTGGAAATGTGGTAGTCCCATCCCGAGTTGGATTTTTCATTCATTAATAAGAGGTTATGTGCTTGATATCATATCCATAAATGCATTGGTTTATATGTGGAATTTATGGCTGATCTATCCTTGATATTTCTATTGTTATTATGTTGGTTATAAGCATGTGTTATGATAGTGATGATGTATGGATTTCCTCATGTTTTGATTTGTAAATGAATGAACAATGTATCTATGACCAATAGATGATAATGCAGCTAATGATATAAGGGAACAATGCTTCTTAGTGATTCTTAGATAAGTATGAGACCCCTATGATTAAATTTGTTGTTTACACCTATAGATTACATATTCATGATATGTTTTACGAAATGTATGTCATGGCTAGTAGGGGTCTAGTCAAGACATTGTTCAAGTAATTGAATTTTTTATCATGATTACCTTGTTATCTCTATGTTCTGAAGGTGTCATATAATTTTGGGTAGTGACCTGGGCTCTTGGCCTAAAAAAGTGGCTCAAATACTAGAGACAATGGCAACACTGAGGAAAATAGTCCTTGGACACTGGCATGCCATGCTGTGGGAGCATCCAGATCCCTTTGGATGTAGGCGTGCCCAAATCATGGGAGAGTCCAGGGGGCTAATTGGTTTCAAAACTTAGTAGGACCTAGGGGCTGGTTGTTGGAAAGATTGGGATGGTTCTAGGTGTCCTCATGCTGGTGTGGAAGGTTTGTATGTTGTGTTTTCATTGATTCCACTTCCTGAAGGTCACATAGGAGGTTGAATCCCATCATAGCAGCCTCTCATCACATGTTTACCCCGACTGGATGGTTACTTGAGTAGATGTGGGAGGAGGGTGTATGAGAGTGGTATCGAAGCATGGTTCATCCTTCAGACTAGATGGGTAGTGTGTATTGGTCATGCATTCATGTTGGTTGAACATGTGTTAATCATTCTTTTGGTCAACATGCTCATTTCATATGCATGGTTTCAGTCATGGTTGTAGTGATGTCACCATGTGAAGGAGGATATTATTGTTGTAAAGTGTGTCATCATGAGTGTATATTTGGGTACATGTTGTTTATACTTATGTATTGTCAGTGTACGTTGGTATGGTTTTTGTTGCCATGCATGAGGTCATGGTATGTGTAGTAATATGGTCATGCATTGATGACTGGACTCTAGATAGAATGATGGTTATATGCTTATGTATTATATCTATATATGTTGTCATGATTATGTTACACATGTATTACACTAATTGGTTGATGTTGCAGACGAGATATTCTCCTCGAGTTATTCTAAGGTACGTTGGTTTATTGTGATTTGGTTTAGCTGACATAGTATGCCTTGGAGGAAAGAGATCAAAATGGATAGCAAGATGGTAGACTACAAAGACTCTCCCTATGAATCAAATGAGCAACAAAGTGTTGGGCACTCTTCTAATTTAGCAAACACATTGAGAAGCTTAAAGCAATAGATAAGGAGTTGTAAGGCAGACAATGACAAAATCATGTAGGCACAAGAGAAACAAGTAGTGGTTAATGCAATACCTTTTCAAAGTTTGGAAAAATTGCAGTGACAAGAGCCACTTCAGATCAGCCATGGATAGGAGGAGAGAACTAATGGGGCATATGGTAGTAGGTCTCATGATGGTCATAGGTCGGATAGAGATGACATGGTTATAGATGGTAGATTGTGGTGGCCTAGGTGCAGGCAATATAGACAACCTCGCAAATCTGGCTACAATTTCTTCAATATCTGGCCAAATTCCTCCTTCTCCACTTATTGGCGTATCAGTCATTTACTATTAAACTAATAGCCTCATGGTTTTTCCTCTAGAACCCCAATCCTTGTTATTGCCGCAATTTATTACACAGAGCCCTTAAACTCTATCGAGACTGTAACTCCAAATGAATTAAACAAATATACTATTGCAGGCTTTTCAAATGGAAATAACGCGAATAGTGTTGAATACACTATTAGCTCTATAACCCAAGGAAAATGTGCTTTACACAAACAACACAATCGGTAGCTTTTATTCCAAAGGATCAGAATAACACAATCGGTGCTTTAATATGGTGATTCCCTAATGCAATATCCCACGTGGCTATTAGCAATCGCTATCGGTGATTCTGAAAGTCCACACAGTAGACTCCTCCCGCTTCAACCTTGTGACGCGATAGCCTTGCGGACCTGAAAACTTATCAACCCAACTATATAGTATTTCAAGTCCGAGCTTATTGGGGGTTCGGATTTCGGTGGTTCCACAGGTCTCTTCCGCTCCACTTATGGTTATGTGATCCGATAAAGGTTCAGACCCAATATGGGTATGAACTAGATTTAATAATAACTCAGGTCAAGAACTATGTCCAGCTTAAGCCTTTTCATGATTTCCCTATGTAAAACTGAGTTTTATCTATGGGACTTAACAATGCATTTAAGAATAACAGTTGTGCCAATATAAGGGAAAAACTATACCAACAAAATTAATTCACGTATATGATAGGAAATAAAGCCAAATCACCATTAACAAGGCTTATAAGGAAATAATCACCATCAAATACATATGAAAATATACCAATTAACAGAGAACTGTAAGTTCCTATGCACAGAGAGAATTCTTCAAGAACACAATGCCTCCGAGATCTACCCTCTATAGAGCATCTCGTTATTTTATTTATAAATAATGGATAAGCCCTCTCAGTCCTTATCCCATACAAAAACATGTCTTTTACATAGAGTGACTTAAAGCAAGCATGCATAAAAGCCTATTATCTCTTATCCATAAGCGATTATTACAGAATGCTTTCATTCTTAATTCTATCCCTATCTTAAACTAGAAAAGCATGGAAAGTGATAGCTAAAGGACCCCACTCCTTTGCCTGTAGATTTTTTTGGATTTTTGGAATAAGTTTGAAGATTTTTGCTCCAAGTCTCATGCTCCTGCATCAGAATCCTGGGGAGAAAATTCTTCATGGACTCCTGTCCATGAGTTCACCTACAAAACTACCTAGTTTTTGTAGCATGTCTTTTGTAACCCAGGTAGCTTCAACGGTCAAATGATCCTTCAACTTTACCAAATACTGGAAGTATTCTCATCCCCTTGTTTTCTTAAACACCTTCTTGTCTAGAATTCTTTCTAGCTACAAATTATTTGTTGTGGGTAATTGTTTTACCCAGTCAATCTCTTAGGTCTCTTGATCTTGTGTTGTATCATATGTAGTTTCACCTTCATACTTGTACAGGTCTGCAACATTAAAAATTGGTGATATTCCAACATCAGGGGGTAACTCAATCTCATAGGAATTTTAAGAAAATTTCCTCAACACTCTACATGGTCCAATTTTTTTGAACTTCGGTTTGTTATACTCCCTCTTTGGAAACCTCTTCTTTCTGAGATGTGCTAAAACCAGATCTCCAACTTCAAAGTTCACCTCTCTTATTCTCATGTCTGCTCTAGTTTTGTACTTGATGTTTCTATCCTGCAGTTGTTGTTTCACTTTTTCATGTATTTCTTGCATTTCTGAAGCAAAGTCTTCAACCTCTGCATATCTCATCTCTTCTTTTCCCAAGTTTCTTAACTCAGCTACTCCTCTTCAATACATTCCATAAACAATATGGAATGGAATTTGTCTTATACTCCTATTAGGTGATTCATTATATGCATATTTAGCTTGTGCCAATACTTGATCCCACTACTTTGGATGTTCTACAATAAGGCTCCTTAAAAGATTGCCCAAACTCTTGTACACAACTTCAATCTGTCCATCAGTTTGTGGATGATAGGTAGAACTGAAACTTAATTTAGTTCCCAATTTCTTCCATAGTGTTCTCTATAAATGTCCAACAAATTTGGAATCTTGGTCTAAGACAATACTTTTAGGCAACCCATGCAATCTTACAACCTCCTTAAGGAACAAATTAGCAATGTGAGAAGCATCACTAGTCTTATAACATGGAATAAAGTGTGCCATTTTTGAAAATCTGTCCACTACAACAAAAATTGAATCATTACCTCTTTGAGTCTTTGGTAAGCCCAAAACAAAATCCATATTTACCATATCCCAAGGCATATCTGGAATTGGTAATGGAATATATAAACCTGTGTCTTGGCTCCTTCCCTTTGCATGTTGACAGACTTTGCAAGTTTTCACATACTTCTACACTTCAAATTTCATTTTCAACCAAAAATAAAATCTGTTCAACTGTTCAAAAGTCTTCTCTATGTCAAAATGTCCTACAATTCCTCCACTATGTTTTTCTTTAATTAAATTCTCCCTCATTGCACAGTTTGGTATGCACAACTGATTTTTCTTAAACAACAGTCCATCTTGTAAGAAGTAATCCAAACATTTACTCCTATCCATCAAAACGGGGTTTTTATGAGCTTCAAATTCCTCTTTAGAATCTAAATCTGTTTCATACAATTCTTTAATAAAATCAAAACCCAACACTTGGATTTGACTCTCTTGAGATAACACATTCCTCCTACTTAAGGCATCTGCAACTTTGTTTGATTAGCCATTTATATGCTTCAAAAAAAAATGGAAAACTTGAAGATACTCTACCCATTTGGCATGTTTCTGGATAAGCTTTGGCTGTTGCATAATATACTAAAGTGCATGGTTATCTGAAAAAAGTATGAACTCCTTTAACATTACATAATGCTTCCATTTCTTCAATGATTGCACAACTGCATAGAACTCCTTATCATAAGAAGAATACTTCCTTTTTGAATCATTTAGATTTTCACTAAAGTGGGCTATAGGTCTATCTTCCTGGCTTAAAACATCTCCAATTGCTTCTCCATTGGCATCACACTTCACTTGGAAAGGCTTACTAAAATCAGGTAAAACCAAAATAGGCTTTTCAGTGATTTTCTTCTTTAATAGTTGAACATTATTCTCTACTTCAGCAGTCCATATCAATGGTTGTTTGTCCTTCTTTATGGTCTCAATAATAGGTTCATTAATCTTACTAAAATTCTTAATGAATTTTCTATAAAAGCTATCAATACCATGAAAATGTCTTACCTCAAAAACACTCTTGGGTGAAGGCCACTCCATGATTGCCTTGATCTTCTTTGGATCCATCTTCAACCCTTCAGCAGAAATAACAAAACCCAAGTACACTAGCTCTTTTTTCATGAATGAACACTTCTTCAAATTCAGCAATAATTTCTCCTACTATAGCCTTTGTAAGACATAATTCAAATGCCTCATATGCTCCTCCTTAGACCTGTTGTAAACTAATATATCATCTAGATATACTATTACAAATTTACCAATAAAATCTTTAAAAACTTCATTCATGAGTCTCATAAATGTACTTGGTGCATTTGACAACCCAAAAGGCATTACTCTCCACTCATACAATCCCTCATTTGTCTTAAAAGCGGTTTTCCAATCATCCCCTTCTCTTATCCTTATCTGATGATACCCACTTTTAAGATCTAGTGTTGAAAAATACTTTGCTCCACTCAAGAAATCAATTAAATCTTCAATTCTAGGTAAAGGAAATCTGTACCTAATTGTGATTTTAATGATGGCTCTTGAATCTGTACACATTCTCCAGCCTCCATCTTTCTTTGGACTCAACATTGTTGGCACTGCATAAGGACTCAAGATTTCTCTGATCAGTCCTTTGTCAAGCAATTCTTGCACCTGCTTTCTAACCTCTTCATTTTCTATAGGAGTGATTCTATAAGCTACTTTGTTAGGTAGACTTGCTCCAGGAATCAAATCTATATGATGGCTAATTCTTCTAATGGGTGATAACTCATTTGGCAAATCATCAACAATAATATCACAATATTTCTCCAACATTTCTTGAATTTCAATGGGTAAATCAGGAATTTTAGTAGAAGTCACTATTAACTTGGGCTTGCAAATTATAGAAAAATTTACCTCATTCTCTTCAATCTGCTTCAAGTATTCCTTTCCTCCTAATAACAGAGTTTTTGGATCAGTCTTCTTTCCTGGTACATCTTCTTCTTGCAGAGGCAACAACGCATTATTGACACCATCCTTTCCAAACTTGTAGCTGTTTCTTTTTCCATTATGCATGGCTCCTCTATCATATTGCCAAGGTCTTCCAAGCAATATGTGACACATATCCACTAACATCACATCACATACAATTTTATCTTTATACTTTCCCACCTGAAATTTGACTTCACACTGTTCATTTACTAACAGTTGATGTCCCTTTTGCAACCATGACACCTCATAAGGTGTTGGATGTTTCATTGTCTTCATCTTCAATTTCTCCACCACTTCTGTATAGACCAAATTATCAATGCTGCCACTATAAATGATCATCTAGTAACATTTCCCTTGGACTTTACACATTGTCCTAAATAAAGTCTTTCTTTGTGATGGTTCAACTACCCCTTTTGCTGGCTTCAGCAAAACCTTATTAACTATCAAAGATTCTCCCCTCTCTGGTACATTTTCTTCTTTTGTTACTGTTGTTGCTAGTGCTTCTCCCTCAACTAGAGCAACAATTGCATTCCTCTGGCTTGTTCCTGCATTTTCTGGGCACTCAAAAGCTCTATGTCCCAACTTGTTACATTTGTAACATCCTTTTCTCTTCCTCTTCCTCTACCTCCTCTTCCTATAGAAAAACTCCCTCTACCTCTTGCATCACCTCCTATGGGTGCATGCTAGGTTGAGCTGCTACTAGCTCCATGTTTAGGTGTTGTAGATCTTCCTCTACCACCTTGACTTCCCCTTCCTCAAAAAGTACCTCTCATTTTGGCAGACTGCTTCTGCATGAGTTTTTCTTCAACTTTCAGTGCTATTTGATAAGCTTCCTCTATTGTTTAAGGAGATAGTAGACTTATCTCATCTTGAATGTCCATCCTAAGACCATTCACATATCTAGCAACCTTCTCAACTCTATCTTGGGCTTCTCCAACTCTTATGCTTACCATGTAGAATTCCTTTGTGTATTCTTTCATTGTCAAAGACCTCTGTCTAAGATTTTGCATCCGTCTAAACAAGGTTTGTTGATAATTACTTGGCAGAAACTTACCTCTTAGCTTTGCCACCATCCTGCTCCAATTCTTGATTGGTTTCTTACCAAGTCTCTTCCTTTCTGCTTGTACACCATGACACCAAAGCACTGCATGGCATTTTAACTTGGTGTCAACAAACTTGACTTTCTTCTCATCTTTTGTTTCTTCATAATCGAAGAATTTCTCCATACCATTAATCCAATCTATCAATTCTTTAGGATTTAGTCCTCCTTCATATATTGGAACCTCAGTCTTTGGCCTAGATGTGGATCTCAATACTAAATAAAAGAATCTCATCTCAGGGGTAACTACTATAGCTTCCTCCTCTGCAACTTCAACCTCAGGTTCACTAACATCTCCAACATCTATATTTCAGCCTGTTGTTAATGCATCCAATCTAGATTATATCTGTTGCACAACTTCCATTACTTCAGTTTTTGCAATAGGTCATCCTCTTCCACCACGTCCACATCCTCGTCCTCTTCCAACTCTGAAAGCCATATTAACTTTCCTTCTCCTACTTTTGAGATTCAATTCAGTGTCAAAAGGGTGCTCTGATACCACTAATGGTGGCATAGGTGCAGGCAATATAGACAACCTCGCAAATCTGGCTACAATTTCTTCAATATCTGGCCAAATTCCTCCTTCTCCACTTATTGGTGTATCAGTCATTTACTGTTAAACTGACAGCCTCATGGTTTTTCCTCTAGAACCCCAATCCTTGTTATTGCTGCAATTTATTACACAGAACCCTTATACTCTGTCGGGACTGTAATTCCAAATGAATTACACAAATATACTATCGCAGGCTTTTAAAATGGAAATAACGAAATGTCATTGAATACACTATCGGCACTAAAACCCAAGGAAAATGAATTTTACGCAAACAACACAATCGACGACTTTTATTCCAAAGGATTGAAATAACACAATCGACACTTTAATATGGTGATTCCGAGATGTGATATGCCATGTGGCTATTGGCAATCGATATCGGAAATTCCAAAAGTCCACACAATAGACTCCTCCTGCTTCAACCTTGCGATGCGATAACCTTGCGGACCCGAAAACTTATCAACCCAACTATATAGTATTTCGAGTCCGAGCTTATCAAAGGTTCAGACTTCGGCAATTCCATAGGTCTCTTCCACTCCATTTATGGTTATGCGATGCGATAAAGGTTTAGACTTGATATGGCTATGAACCATATTTAATAATAATTTAGGTCCAAAACTACATCCAACTTAAGCCTTTTCACGATTTCCCTGTGTAAAGTTGAGTTTTATCTACAGAACTTAACAATGCATTTAAGAAGAATAGTTGTGCCGATATAAGGGAAAAACAGTACCAACAAGATTAATTCATGTATATGATAGGAAAATAAGGTTGAATCACCATTAACAAGGCTCATAAGGAAAGAATTGCCATCAAATACTTATGCAAATATACTAGTTAACAGAGAACTATAAGTTCCTATGCACAGATAGAATTCTTCAAGAACACAATTCCTCTGGGATCTACCCTCTATAGAGCATCCCATTATTTTATTTATAAATAATGGATAACCCCTCTCAGTCTTTATCCCATACAAAAGCATGCTATTTACATAGAGTGACTTAAAGCAATCATGCCTAAAAACTTATTATTGCTTATCCATAAGTGATTATTACAGAATGCTTTTATTCTTAATTCTATCCCTATCTTAAACTAGAAAAGCATGGAAATTGTTGGCTAAAGGACCCCACTCCTTCGCCTATAGAGTTTTTTGGATTTTTGGAATAAGTTTGAAGATTTTCCCTGCAAGTCTCATGCTCTTGCATCATATTGTTGGACACTCTGGATAGGAGAGGTGATGATACAAATTTTATTCCAATTTTGGTTCTGACAGCCATCATGATTGTCATCATTATCATCCTTACAGGAGGATTGATAGGGGATACTTGCCAGATAACTTAAAGAAAGAAAATCCACCTAGTTTTGATGGATACTTGAAGAAACCAGAAGATGCAAAGGCTTGGAATCTTTGGATGAACAAGTTCTTTGAGTTGCATGAGTACACAAAAACTTGAAGGATAGAATTTCTATCTTCTGCTTGAAAGGTAAAGCAGATATCTAGTGGGATGATGTGAAGAAATTCATAGAAATCATGACAGAGGACTTGAGTTGGCATGAGTTCAAGAGGCCTTTTAGGAAGAAGTACTTGTTAGAAAGGTACTACGAAAGTAAGGCCAAAGAATTTTATGAGCTAAAGATGGGATCAATGACAGATGAAGAGTACATGACTAAGTTCCTAGAGCTATTGAGGTATGTACTTGTTGATGCCCCAAAAATTGTTACATCAACATCGGGGGATAACCACCCAGTCCGAACCTTAATGCAGCTCCTTTTCCGTTTGGGATGGTGGCTCCGACTGGATATAATGGGACTAGTTTCCCAATAGTCAATAAAAGGGGGTGAATGAATGATTGGTTTTCAAATAAATGATAATAAATGGAGGACTTGTTCTATGAACGAAAACGTAAATGACTATTTTATCCCGGGAAGCTTCTATTCTTTAAGTGCAATGTTTAATGATCTAAGTTTGCTGATAGGCATATAGATGACACTATGCAATAAACAAAGACATTCATTTAAATGATAATTTCTTCGTTCAAGTAGTTGAACGAAGTAATTGATAAAGTGATATTACACTTCTCTTTTATATTATTTATATATGCATGATTGAAAGAATAGCAAACTATAAACATCCAATAGTGGAAAGCATAAAGTTTACTGTTAAAATACATTCACATATTCAATAATAGCATAAATAACTAAACAACAATTCGCATAAAAGGAATAAATTCAGACATAGATAATAGTACCATATGAGCTGCGAATTATCCCCTACGCCAATCGCAATTTAAATTCCTTCTTCCGATTCAGAAATACTTTAAAATAAAGGCACTAGTGCAGATTCATATCAAAGTTTCATTGTCAAAATTTGGAAAATTTTGGTCCAGTCTTCATAAAAGAATATGCTTGAAGTACAGTAGTGCAACTTCAAGCTTAAGCCATATACAAAAACTCACGACCCTTTCTAAATGCATGAAAGGGTCTTTAAATACTAAACTAAGCTAACAAACTACAAAATTAAAATGCTACTAAATTGGTATAATCCGATCCTAAAATATCCCCCCCACAGTGATCTGGAAATCGGCAGCGATGATTCATTCTTCTGGCTGTTTGCCCTTTGTCCTGAGTTGGCATATTGCCAGCATTGGCTCCACTTCTTGAAGGCGGCTGAGTCGGGAATTGATTTGAGCAGTATAGGTGGCATCATGTATATCGGGGATGATACACCCGATCGCATCCATCAGGCATTTGAGGGCGGCTCTCTAACTGTATGGTTTAAATAGGAACAACTAATAGGTGTCCCAAGTTAAACTTTTAATCCCTAAGATTAGTTTCCCATTCTTTTCAAGCTCTTGGTTACATGACTGCTCCAATGTCTTGGCTGGTAATAGTTTCCCTGGTGTAGATTGAGAAATCATGTTAGATAAATAGAGAGTGTTATTGATCAAGTCAATTAAATTGATGGTAGATAATTTGCATCGGGAGACAGCTCTCTCTGCTTTCATTAATTGGGACTTCCATTCTGTGAATAGGATTTCCTTATGGGATTCTAAGATTTTGGGCAAGTTTGCTGCCTTTCCCTCATTAGAGTCATGTCATGTAAGAAAATCTGTCAAAGTGTCTTCGGCTTGCTCCAAATCCTACCTGGCATCCACTGACTTATCTATTATAGATGATGTTATGTCGCATAAAGGTTCAACTTGGGCGATTTCATGAGATAACAATCTTATTTGTGTTATTAATACCTTGTTGATTTTCATTGCCTCTGCTCTGAACTCGGCCGACTGGGGAAGACTCTTGAACCTTTCTACCTGGGCTAATAATTGAGCAATTTGCTCATCTTTTGTCTTTGCCATTTGTTCATTCATCGCTTTCAATTTTGATAATGCCTCGGATAGTTCTTTTTGTCTCTGAATTGCTCCCGAATCGATCCTCTGCTTCTCTTCATGCAACTGTCTATTTAGCTGGTTGTTTAATTGTTGCTGTGTGGATAGTTGTTGTTGTAGATGTTCTAACTTCTGCTACTCTGTCGATAACTGTGCTTGCAATGAAGCGATCGCTTGATCCTTTTCCTTCAATAAATTGCTTACCTCCAATGCCTTATCCGTGGTGGCTGCTGAATAGGCACCCGCATACTGAGATAACTTGGTTAGGTCATCGAAGGGCTCAAATTCCTCTCTCCATACCACATTTGTTGTTATTGTTTATTCAGGGAACAGAGAAGGTTGATCAATCCTTCTTCTCTTCCTTTGTCGTTTTATCACAGCTCTGTGTTTTGGACTATAGAAAACATCTAGTGGAGGAATGTCCTCTACTTGCAAAACAATTTGATCGGAGGGGTTTTTTGGAATTATTTCTACTACTGTACTTGAGAGTGGACCACTGGTTCCTTTGTTTGGAACCTCCTGTGATACCGTATCTTGTATATTGGCAGCTTTGGACGTTTCGGCGTCCGTTGAAGTTTCAATATTGCCTATAATGGTATTGAATTGTTGCCATTCTTCAAGCAATTTTGGATCCACTTGAGTATCCACATTTATTTCTTTGCTGCTCTGCTCCTGCTGCCTTTTCTGTTCTTCTTCCCTTATTCTCTCCTGTTGCTTCTTTTCTGCCTCTTCTTGTTCTATTCTTCGCAATTCCTCTTCCTGTTCTTTTTTCTATGCCTTCCTGTTGTATTCTTCGCAGTTCCTCCTGCTCTCTTCTCTCGACTTCTTCATAGATTGTGGATGTAGTAGGAGGTTCATTAGTAAGCTGCTGCTCAAGCTTGCTTGACTAAACTTTCGGGGTAGTAGCTAACAAATCTAGAGGCAGAGTTTGCAACCTCTATTCTCCAAGTTTGTTAAATTCTACCAACCTGTCATCGTGATATCTCATCCTGGCTAGCTGTTCTACCTGGAAGATTGACTTGGCGGAGGAGAACAGGTCATCAAACTCATCTTCCTTGTGCTCGACTTTGGTAAGCTTGGCTTGATCTAGGGCATTATAGATGATTTTCTTCGGGTCGAAGCGCCTATTGGGCAGAGTGGCGAGACTTAAGACATTAATTTTTTCTATTTCTTTCTCTGCATGTTTATAATCATGCAGAGTATAGACGCCACACCTAAGAGGAAAAGGAGGCCAAACTTGCTTTTTTGAATTTCTGAGAGTTTTCGTGGCTGAAGCAGTTGTAAGCTGATATGTTATTTCACGAGCTAATAGCTTGTCTGGTATGTATAATGGGAGGACGTGAGGTCTGTCCTGACTGCCGAAAACTCTGACATAGGTGAATTTTTCTTCTCCAAACCAGGTTCCTAGGGCTGTTAAGTAAATTTCAGCCTGAGAGGAGATCTTAGGGGCAGGTTTATCAAAAATTGCATAGTAAAGAGGTAGAATAAATCCATTGCAGACTTGGTATAAATGGTGCTTATAATTAGTTTTCCATAGCTTCTGGTGGTAAATATGAATAGGCATAGGGTCCTGTGGAGTCCATCTCCACCCTAAAACAGGAAACTTGGAATTGAAACAGAGGGTATCCAAGATGTAAGCACTAAAATAGAACAGGGGGATGAACCTATCGGTAACAAGGGATTTGTTTCTGAATTCAAGAATGGTCGTGGCCAACTTATCCAATAATATATTCCCCCAATCCATAATTTCACTATTACATGCTGCTTCTATCAAAGGAAACATTTCTATAGAAAACTTAGAAGAATCACGCAATCCCCATAGTCGGCACATCATGGCTCCAGCATAACAATAAGGAGAACATAAGGATTCGACAGAGTACTTACCCGAAGACTCATGTTTGTGTTTCACCGGGTTCTGTCTCCATTCTCTTATAGGTGCTGACTCCTTCTCATTCTCATCTCGAAACTTCTCAAGAAATGCTTTATTATATTTCTTCTCTGGCTCGGGCAAGTGGTACATTTTTCTAAAATCATTGCGCTGAAATGAACCAAATATTCTTCCATCGACAGTGCAAAATTTTCTGTCCGTAATTGGAATTTCTTCGATTGCCCATCTCACCACGTCTGTATATGGAAGAATTTGTTCTCTAGCTACTATCCTATGAAGGTAGGAATCAGCCAAATCCTTCAAAGTAGCATCGGATATCTGGCTTGAACCTACTGAGGCTTGTACCGATGTTTGCTCAGGTTCCTCGGCTTCAGCCAGGTTGTAAATATTTTGCCAAGTAGTGTTGCCAAGGCCAAGACATGTGGCATCTGATATTAATCCCTTCTTGCTTGGTCCCGGATCGGTGGCATGCTGTCCTGTTATCATAGGAGCCGAAGGCATTCCAGACTTCTTAGATTTCTTTCCCATCGTTACTGCAGAAAAACTCTGCACAAGAGAAAGATAGACGTAATGCAGAGAATAGATAACTAAAACCAAATATAAGGAAATTGTGTTGATCAATGGGAAATGGATGATTTATCATAAGGTTCCCGCAGATGCAATCTCTGAAAGGATTTAGGCATGACTGCGTATTAATTGGCCATTAAAACATGTCAATCACTTAATTGCTCGTTATATCCTTTATTTGCCGAATAATGGTTTTAAGCGTGGATTTGATTTTTTGGAGGTTGGACGCGAGCGAATATCTATCGGGAAGAGAAAAGGCTTTCAATGATAATTAATACATAATATAGCGAAATCATATTGATCTTTTTTGAAAATTGCGCTTTTGGGTTCATCGCAATCGGCAATCGGAAGAAGGCTTGGGTAATTTCATTTGAGTCTTATGAAATCCCTGATCGCCGATATGCGATATCGCTAGACTCGCATCAGGAGTTTGAATGAGGAGAGCTTGTTATGTTCGCATCACATTCCCTGATCGCTGATTGCGATATGGCATCGGGGCAAAGGGGAGGGGCCTTTTATTATTTGTTTTCCCGATTATTCATGGGCTACTTGGCTTTTATCGCATCGGGGAAAATCAATGGGTCATGGTTTATGCATCCTTTTGTTATCGCGATATGCGATCTTGTGATCGCTTTATCGCAATAATAAAGGATTATTCCTTTTATTTTAAAAGAACGATTATTTCAAAGGGTTTGAAGCTATTTTGTTTATTTCAAAACCTTTAGAAAAGTGATGGATTAATACCAATTTTAAATTAAAAGGGACCCATTTCAATTTATAATTTTATAAAGATTTATTGAAATGGGGGGTTGTTGTATAGCACAACAGTACCATATCCTAAAGATGAGAAGACTTAAGTGCAACAATTTTTCAGTGGTTTTCCATTACCATTTATGGATCATATTGATTATGATGAGTCTTAGTCACTTGAGGAAGGTATTGGGAAATTGAAGCATTGCGATGAATAGTCAAAGCATAAGAATGAATCTCAAAAAGGATGGAAAGGGAAAGATAAAGATAAAGGTAAGGGTAAATGGTAGCAAAAAATAAGAAGGTCTTAGAATGCAGAAGAAAAGGAAAATGTGGCACTAAAAAAGAAGTTCAATGTCGCTAGACAGGGACATGAATCACAGCAACAACATAGAGGTGATGGTACTAGATGATTGGAGTGTTAGACATGCGGTAAGGGACACCTTAAAAGAGATTATCCACATAATCAAGGTGGTAGGACTCAAATATATAGTGCACAAGAGGCACAGACTGTTGGGGATGTTGATCATACTGTTTCCCATATCTATGCAGCACTAGATAATATATAGGTAGACCATTAGGAAACTATCATTAGGATGGATGGTAAGATTTATGATCAAGTTATTTCTATTTTGATTGACCTTGGATCTAATTATAGTTATGCTAGTCCTAACTTGGTGGAAAAGTGTGGTTTGAATAAATAAGTGCATGCATAATCTTTGTTAGTGTAGTTTGCTATAGGTACAAAGAAGCGAGTTCATCATTGGGTAAGAGCTTGTGCATTTGATTTGAATGGTATGCATACCACAGCACATTTGAATGTATTATCATTGGGATCATACAGTATGTTGTTGGGCATGGATTGGTTGTACCTTCATAAGACCAAGGTGGATTGTTATGACAAATCCATTAAGTGCATAAATGAAAATGTGGAACCAAGAGTCTTATAGGGAAAGAAGAAAGCCACATCATTTAGGATGGTGACAATTATGCAGGAAAAGTGTAGTCACAAAAAAGGGTGTGTATTATTTGCAGTACATATTTCTAGCGAAGAAGGTAAGGAAGTTGAGGATGAAATTTTTTTGAGTAGGTACCCAGTTTTACAATTGTTTTAGAATGTGTCTCCCGATGATATTTCAGAGTTTCCACTTCATAAGGACATATACTTTTCTATTGAGTTCATTCCAAAGACAGCTCCAACATCAAAAGCACCTTACAAGATGATCACACCTGAATTTGTAGAGTTAAAGTTGTAGCTAAAATAGATGCTTGAAAAGGGATACATTAGGCCAAGAGTATCATCTTGGGGCGCATTAGTATTGTTTATGAATAATAAGGACGGTACTCTTAGATTATGCACTGACTATAGGCAGTTTAAAAAAGAGACTATCAATAACAAGTATCCATTGCCAAGGATTGATGATTTGTTCGATCAGCGGAAGGGAGCAGCAATGTTATCAAAGATTGATTTGAGATTAGGATACCATCAAGTATGAATAGAAGAGGAATACATTTAATGTTGGAAATAATATTGAGAGGGGGGGTGGTGAATCAGTATTAGCAAGTCAATAATATTTCATTTCCATACTCAGATTCATATTCACTACTTCAGTTAATGGAACTTGCATGTATACACAACTATATTTAAGGCAACTAGCGTATATCCTGCAAACTTATGATTCAGTTAATTTATCATACGTTGATCTCTTCTCAGTGCATCAGAACCATATAAACAGTAACCAGGTGTAATAAAACAGAATAGACAATCACACACATGAACACAAGATATAAGGTGGAAACCGAATGTGGATGAAAACCACTTGCTGCAATCCTCTCTATCTTCTTTTAATAATAAATTTCTTTTTACAAATTTTGTACTAGTGTAGTCTTATACCAGTACGCAGGCTTCTACCTGCAAAAGGCTACAACCTTCTCTCGTTCTCCAACTTCTCCTAGAAGGGATCTACAACCCCCTAGCTCTTGTACTAGATGATATGTTTACTAGTATGTAGGTGCTGGCCTATAGAAGGCTACAACCTTCTCTTTTCTTCCAAGGACCATGTTTCATAAAATTTCAGACTGGATCCATCAATAACATCATTCAAACATCAAATATATCTACATCAATCAATCTCCTTTGCACCAACCACAACTGAATCAATCAATCACTTTTCAGAATGCTGAAACCAGAATACAGTAACCAAAACCTAGAATGTTGTAATAGCAACCAGAAGTAGATAACGCATATTTTATGAGGTATACGCTACTTCAATGTGTTGAACCTGCGTGCATATGCACTTTTATCAAGGCGAAACTATGTACATATCTGAAAATCAATTTTAAGATGTATATATTGTTTTGATATGCAGAACCAGTGTGTATATGCGCCTTTTCTAAGGTGAACCTGCAAACAGATCTATAAATGATGATTTAAACTTTACAACAATTCCATACTTCAGTTATACCCAAATCATCATATTTATAGTTTACAATATGTGCCAATTATTCAAATAAAATATCAAAACACACAAAGATACTTCAGTTCAAGCTTTAAGATCTTGACCCATCATTAGATCTTATCCTTCCTCAAGTGCTAAGGTTCATCCTTGATTCAGATCCAGCTATGCAACATAACCCAATAACCCATGTGATTTATGCTAAAACTCGTCTTAAAAATATTATCGATCACAGAAGCCTCAATTCAATAACCCAATAACTTGTATTCTAGATCTTTCTCTTCATTAGATATTCAATACATGAGTGTCTTTGCCTAATGATCTTATCCTCCTTTTATAGTCTTAGGCCTTACTCAATACCAAGGACCAAAACCACTTAGAACCAATACCTTGGACAAAAATACCTAGGGTCAACACTTTAGACATTATACATTGGACCAATACCATGGATCAAAATACCATGGACCAAATACCATGAACCAAAACTAAGTTTTCCAACATGTACGCACCTTTCCTTCCGTGAAAGTGTGTGTGTACACCATACGCGCCTTTTGGTCTGTGAACTCGCGTGTACACGTGCCTTGGTCAATGAGGAACCTACGTATACCTCTCTTTCTTAATTCTGAGAGTCTGAAATCTGATCTGTCATCTAAGAGAGTTGCCATCAAGGACAACACCTATGCCATAGTGCCAAATATGTGTCATAATGCCAACAATCTCCCCCTTTGGACTTGATGGCAACCCCAAGTCACTCTCCCCCTTTGTCATCAAGGGAAAAGGGTTATGCTCCCCCTGAGTACATGTTGAATGCTCTGATATGCTGAAGAGTGTTGATTGAGCTCCAAGCTCGAGTCCATGCTCCCCCTAAAAATAAGCAATGTCTGCAAAAAGATGTTCTAAAAGAAGAACATGATTCTATACATCATAAATGACCTTCCTATCACCAATGACTCATACATACATCCATCTCCCAACCAAGTGGCGATATACCAATTTTGACTCATCCACCAAACCAAGTGGGGATATAACAAATGTTTATACATGTCAAAACAAGAACAATACATCATCCATCCCATGCATAATGGGGAACCAAAATAGGTCATTTCATGACCTTGACATTAAAAGATATGACATAGAGACCAAATATATAAAACAAGACCATGATAGTTATTAGCAAGTATCATCAACAGCATTTGTCAATCACCATCTAGACCAACAACCATGATCTCCCCCTGAACATGTTCCACCTACATCAAAAACAATTGTGAATTTGCACCAAGATCTTCTAAGATAATTCCAATAATGCATTATTAGAAGTATATGCTCCCCCTGTGCTAGATGATCATTGTCAGACCCATATCAGACTCCTTTCATCCTGAGCTTGACCCATTGTTTTTCTTCAAACCAACATATACGCAACTGTATCCATAGAAACCGACGTATGTACGCAGATACGATTCATGGAACTCACGTATAACCACTTTTCTCTGAAACAGATAGGTTTTAACTGTAAGATGATGCTTCAACTATTCCTAGCTTCTGTCTAAGATATTCAAATGTCTCTCTGGGTAGTGGTTTGGAAAATATATCAACAACCTGTTCTTTGGAGGCAACATACTCCTATTTGACCTTTTGTTCAAGCACTTGTTCATGTAGAAAATGATATTTGATGGGTATGTGCTTAGTCTTGGAATGCATGACTAGATTCTTTGAAATACTAGTTGCACTTGTATTATCACATAGAATGGAGATGGGTGGAGTACATGTGATCTGAATATCTTATCATCCAAAGGAGTTTTGTGCAGCAAGATGCAACAGCCACATATTCTACTTCAGCTGTAGATAATGCAATTAAACTTTGCTTCTTGCTAAACCAAGATACTAATATAGAACCCATATAGAATGCACCACCACTAGTGCTTTTTTTGTCATCAACACTTCCTGCCCAATGTGCATCTATGTATGCATGAAGTGTAAGATTTGTATCTCTAGGATACCATAAACAAAAATTTTGTGTTCCTTGAAGATATTTGAAAATACTTTTGACTGCCTGAAGGTGTGATTCCTTTGGATTGGCTTGGAATCTTCCAACTATTCCCATTGCATGCATGATGTTTGGTTGAGTACCTATTAGATAAAATAGACTGCCAATCATGGATTTGTAGGTTGGTTGATGTATTGTTGTTGATTCATCATTTGAGTTGAGACTGCATCCTGTTACCACATACTGGTTTAGAATCTTCCATGTCGTATTTTGTCAAGATCTGCTTGAGATACTTGGTTTGTGACAGAAAAATACCATCTTTCTTTGTTGAACTTGTAGACCAAGAAAATATGTGAGCTCACCAAGCAGGGACATTTCAAATTCTTGCTGCATTACCAAAGCAAAGTTTTTACTCATGGCTTCTTCATTGCTACCAAAAATGATATCATCAACATACACAACAAGTATTAGCAATTTATTATTGTCAATCTTTGTATATAGATTGCTATTAGCTGATCCTTTTTTAAAACCTTGTTGATGGAGATATTTGTCAAGGAAGTAATACCAAGCCCTTGCAGCTTGTTTTAGACCATAGAGAGCCTTTCTGAGTCTACATACAAGTTTTGGATCATTTCCAAGAATGAATCCGTCTGTTTTCTCAATATATACTTCTTCTTCTAAGTCCCCATTAAGAAAAGTAGATTTTACATCCATTTGGTATACTTTGAATTTCTGAAAACTAGAAAGAGCAAGGAACATTCTTATGGCTTCAAGTCTTGCAACAAGTGCAAAAGTTTCTTCAAAATCTACACCTTCTTTTTTAGCATACCCTTTATAAACAAGTTTGGTCTTGTTTCTAATAACTTCTCCATTTTAATTTAGCTTGTTTTTGAGTATCCATTTGGTTCCTATGATATTCTTATCATGAGGTCTAGGAACTAATTCCCAAGTATTATTATTTTCAATCCGCTCAAGCTCTTCATTCATGGCCTTGACCCAACATTCATATTTGCATGCTTCATCAACCATAACATCAATACTTTCAATAATTTTCCCAAGTCTTTTATTATAACTCTTATATCCTTTACGTCAAGAAGAGTGACCAAGGAGAATGCCTTCATCTGCTCTGGGTTCAAACTTGCCAAGTTTTTCATCAGTCCTTTTGATGTAACATTTGCTTCCAAAAACTTTGAAGTATTTTACAGTAGGAGTCTTACTATACCAAAGTTCATGTGGAGTTTGAGTGTTGTTTACCCGAACATTTTCTTTCTTGAGAATAGTGACGACAGTGAATGCAACTTCACCCCAGAAGGTTGCAGGAGTTCCAGACTCATCTAGCATAGCATGAGCCATTTGTTGAATAGTTATGTTCATCCTTTCTACCACTCCATTTTGCTGAGGAGTCCTTGCAATGGAGAATTTCCTTTTTATTCCATGTTCTTCAAAAAAGTCAAAGAATTCATCTGAGGTAAATTCCCCTCCTCGATCAGATCTAAGACATTTGATTTTGCAATTTGATTCATTTTCAACCAGGGCTTTGATGGCTTTGAATTTTTCAAATTCTTCATCTTTATGCTTTAGAAGCCCTATCCAACACATTCTGGAAAAATCATCAATGAACAATATAAAGTATTCCTCTCCACGAGGTGACTTTTTCCTTGATAGACCACATAAATTAGTATGAACAAGCTCAAGAGGCTTACTAGTTGATCCTTCCTTTTCATGGAATTGCGACCTGGTTTGCTTAACAAATTGACATGATTTGCATATTGTATTTTCTAGAATGCTGATGTCAGGAAGATCATGAACAGCCTGGAATTTGCTTGCTTTTCTTATTTGAGAGAAGCTTAGATGCCCCAATCTTCTGTGCCATAGCCAGTGTTCATCATTTTTGCTTGCATAGCACTGTTGTTGTCCTCCCTTGAGTATATATAAGTTGTTTGGAGTTCTTATACCTTTGATCATGGTTTCTCCTATATCAAGCTCATGAATAGCACATTCATTTGATCGAAATACTACTTCATTTCCTTGATCACACATTTGATTGACACTCAATAGGATATGCTTTAGACCATCAACATACATAACATTCCCAGCTTTAACATTTTCTTTTAAAAGAACAGAACCTTTACCTTTTATGATAGCAAGAGTGTCATTTCCAAATGAGTCCTTCTTTTCCTTTTCTAAGGCATTATATGACTGAAGTTGTTCTTTATCACTTGTCATGTATTTCGGGCATCCAATGTCGATGTACAACTGATTTTCTTGTCCTTCTGCATACATGTCTATACCACATATTTTTGTTTGTGGTTCTTTCTTTCTCCATATTTTGGGATTTAATTCAGTTTTCTCCTTCTGAGATGTTTGCCGAAATTTACTCCTGCATTCAGATTCTTCGTGACCAAAGTTGTTGAAGATAGGGCATTCTATTTCATTTTCAAGAAGAGAAAAGTTATTGTAGCTCCGTTTCATGATCCCCATCACATTCCTTTGATTTTGTGACGGTCTTGTAAGCAACACATTGAGCAGCTTTGTGTCCAAAGTTATGACATGAAAAACATTGGCCATTAAAGAAGTTCTTGCAATCATCTAATCTACTAACCTAGTGATTGTAGTTGCGATCGATATTCATTCTTGAAGCAGATTGAGTATGATTTACCTAAGGTTTGTAGCTTATGTTCATCCTTGAAGTAAATTGAGCCTAATTTACCTAGTGATCTGCTTTATGCCTTTGTTGTTGATTGTCAAATTGTTCACTGCTCTTTGCTGCATCAAGGTAGCTTTTAGGGGAGGTTGACAGCTTCTATGCTTGGGATGCTTCTTCAGTATATCCAAGACCTTTCTTTATCATAGGAGAAAATTTCACTTTGATAATTTCATTTAAGGTTTCTGATCCTTTATTAAATCTAAGGTTGAGAGCTTTTGTTTTCTCAATATCCTTTCTTAGACCCACAATTTCATATTCTAGTTTTTCATTGTGTTTTTCTCTTTCAGCAAGTTGGAATGTCAATGTATCTATAATCATATTCTTTTCTTCTAAACAGACTTTGAGTTTAGATATTTCTTCATAAAGGTCATCTTCATCTAAGGCATCCAAGAAATCATAATCTTCAAAAGCCATTAGAAGTCTATAGTCATTACTATTTTCATCTTCATCACTATTTGATAAATCATCACTATCTTCATGAGTATAATAGATCTTCTTACTTACAATTTGTTTTCTATTCCATTTTGCTGATTCCTTACCTTTATCATGCTTATCTTTATGAGGACATTTGGCAGCATAATTACTGACTCTTCCACAAGCAAAACATTTGAAAGGTAGTTTACCTCTGAATCTCCTAGAACCCCACTGAAGGTTCTCGACAAAGTTTGCTTCTTGTTCTCCTTCTGGAATATGTCTTGATTCATGGAATTCTTCTCTTCCTCAAGCTTTGAATGCAGCTTCTCTCATATCTGATGGACCTCCTTTTCTCATTTCAAAAGCAGTTAAGATTTTATGCAACGGTGTCACAGTAATAGTCTAAAGATCCTACTTTTCTTCTATGGCAGTACTTTTGATTCAAACTTAGTAGACAAGGATCTTCAAACCTTTTCAACTAAAGCAACTTATTTTATCTCTTCACCCAAGTTATTCATGCAATTAACAATCTCATCCATGCATAAGAAGTAACTAGCGATACTTTCATTATTGTGCATTTTGAGAGTTTCATATTGAATTTTGGGAGATTGCAGTTTTGCATGTTTTACCTGATTGTCTCCTTCATAGCTTAGAAATATCTTGTCCCATATTTCTTTGGCTGTTTTGAGTTGTATAAATTTGACAAATTCTGATTATGATAGACTCCCTAATAATGTATTAACATCCTTGGCATTGGTTTCATATTACTTCTTACTTGTCGTATTTGTAGGAATTGCTGATGGAAATGTATATCCTCCTTCCACGATTTCCCAGAAATTTGTTCCAAGAGATTGAAGATAGGTTGTAGTCCTTACCTTCCAATAAACAAAGTTGCTCCTATCAAATATTGGTGGTCTAGTGGATCCCTCTCTTTCGTAGTTACTCATGATGATAGATCTTCCTTCAAGTGATCAAGCTTCTTCTGAAGGACCTGCTCTGATTCCAATTGTTGGAAATAATACTGAGAGCGGGACGGGGGGGGGGGTGAATCAGTATTAGCAATTCAATAATATTTCATTTCCATAATCAGATTCATATATGCTACTTCAGTTAATGGAACTTGCGTGTATACGCAACCGTATTTAAAGAAACTAGCATATATCCTATAAATGTATGATTCAGTTAATTTATCATATGTTCATCTTTACTCAGTGCATCAAAACCATATAAATAGTAATCAGGTGCAGTAAAACAGAACAGACAATCACACACACTTGAACACAAGATATAAGGTGGAAACACAATGTGGGTGAAAACCACCTGCTGCAATCGTCTCTATCTTCTTTTTACAATGTTTGTACTGGTTCAGTATTATACCAGTATGCAAGCCTCTATTTGTAGAAGGCTACAACCTTCTCTCATTCTCCAGCTTCTCCTAGAAGGGAGCTACAACCCCCTAGCTCTTGTACTAGCTGATATGTTTACTAGTACATAGGTGCTAGCCTACAAAAGGCTACATCCTTCTCTTTTCTTCCAGGGACCACGTTTCATAAATTTTTAGACTAGATCCATCAATAACATCATTCAAACATCAAATATATCTGCATCAATCAATCTCCTTTGCACCAACCACAACTGAATCAATCAATTACTTTTCAGAATGCTGAAACCAGAATACAGTAACCAGAACCCAAAACACTGTAATAGCAACCAGAAGTAGCTAAAGCATATTTTACGAGGTATATGCTACTTCAATGTGTCAAACCTATGTGCATATGCACTTTTCTCAAGGCGAACCTGCGTACATATCTACAAATCAATTTTAAGATGTATACGTTGTTTTGATATGTAGAACCAGCATGTATACGCGCCTTTTCTAAGGTGAACCTGCGTACAGATCTATAAATGATGATTTAAATTTTACAACAATTCCAGACTTCAGTTATACCTAGACCATCATATTTATAGTCTACAAAATGCGCCAGTTATTTAGATAAAATATCAAAACACACAAAGATACTTCACTTCAAGCTTTAATATCTTGACCCATCATTAGATCTTATCCTTCCTCAAGCATTAAGGTTCATGCTTGATTCAAATCTAGTTGTGCAGCATAACCTAATAACTTGTATTCTAGATCTTGCTCTTCATTAGATATTCAATACATGAGTGCCTTTGCCTAATGATCTTCTCCTCCTTTTATAGTCTTAGTCCTTACTCAATACCATGGACCAAAACCACTTAGAACCAATACCTTGCACCAAATACCTAGGGTTAACACTTTAGACACGATACCTTGGACCAATACCATGGATGAAAATACCATGGACCAAATACCACAGACCAAAACTAAGTTTTCCAACATGCATGCGCCTTTCCTTCCGTGAAAGTGTGTGTGTACGCCATACGCGCCTTTTGGTCTGCGAACCCGAGTGTACACGCGCCTTGGTCAATGAAGAACATGCGTATACCTCTCTTTCTTCATTTTGAGAGTCTGAACTGTGATCTGTCATCTAAGAGAGTTTCCATCAAGGACAATACCTGTGTCATAATGCCAACATTTAAAAGACAACTTTTCGAACTGGGGATGGACATTATGGGTTTGTTGTAGTTCCATTCGATTTGACTAATTTTCTAGCTACATTTATGTGCTTGATGAATAGCATGTTGCATCCCATTTGGAAAATTTTGTTATTATATTTATTGATGATATATTGGTATGTTCTAAAAGTGAAGAAGAGCATGTTGATCATTTAGCAGCAGTGTTGAGATTGTTGAGAGAGAATTAGTTGTATGCTAATACAACAAATGTAGTTTCTTTCATACTGAGATACATTACTTGGGACATGCTGTTTCCAAGGATGGCATAACAATGGAACTGGAAAAGATAAGAGATATCATGGAGTGGGTAGCTCCTAGAAATGTAGATGAGGTGAGATCTTTCATGGGATTAGTGGGTTACTACAAGAGGTTCATCAGGAACTTCTCACGGACCTCTTGTCCTATTACATCTATTAGCTCCTGCTGCAGCAGGTATTCATTTTTCATGATTGGCATTTCACAGGCCAAATATGTCGTACTTTGCTTGCTGCAATGCTCCATATTTGTTCAAACAGTCTCCAAATGAAGAAAGCTACTTCAAGTTCATTCAATTGCCTTCAAATTTTGTAAAGTTATGCCGGTATCGCTACTTTTAGTTTAAGGGAGGTCCAAGCAGTTTAATCTTGGTCTCCCTATGTTTAAATTTCATGTTTTAGAATATAGAGATTGTAAATCTGTCCAAATAGTTTAATCTTGGCAGATTCTTAGATAGGTAGAGAAGCAGAAGAGCCCAACAGCTTAATCTGGGCTCCAGAAGAAATAAGGGTAGTATGTAGATAGGAAAGCATCAAAATAAAAATGAATGACGGGTTTGCAAGTCTAAGTGCACCCCCAAGCAAAAGAAGAAAAAAATGCTAGGTAAGTAGGCGGGTAGGTAGTTCTGAGGCTGTTAAATTGCTGACCAGTTCCAGGTTTTCAGGTATCATATCATGTAGGACATAATCAGCAAGGATTTGTAAGCATAAAGGCTCAAAAGAGGTATAACTGACTCCCCTTCTCTGTTTTACCCAATCATTAACTAACATCCCCTAAAGAGGTCAAGATCTGCTTGACACCTCTTAAGTTCCATCATCTTCATAGCTCTGGTTTGAGTAGAGATCTTCTTTACTCAAAGTTGTTCCATATTTTCTTCCAAAGTATGGTCCTACCCCCTTGCAACAGCCTAAGCTCTCCTGAAATTAGCGCTTTCTTACCATCTCCATATTAACCACTAACATTATTATTTAGCTCCCTATTCTTCCCGTCCCCTTATTAATATTAAGTAAAATACCCCTATGTATAATCCTTCCCCCTGGTTGAAAAATAACCATAACAACTCCCGGGAATTGTTCAGTTTATCAAAAACTAAGCAAGAACTCCGACCTCCAAAACCACCTCCCAGATACGATGGACTCCTTCCAAAGTATAAAGTTCCCTCCGAAGGTAATCGGACCCCTTCCAAAAACTCAAATGCCCTTCACACCCACCTACTTACTTTTTCTCCTCAAAGTCATTTTCGCATCGCAACCTCGCACTCTCATATTCATGCAAAACATCGCCCATCCGTCCCCCGCCGATGCGATATTGCGATATCGGCGATCGGCGATCACAAATGCCGAGTGTCCAATCCATTCACCTCTCTGTCTCCGCCGATGCAATATCGCAATATCACCGATCGGCAATCGCAATCGCCAAATGTCCAACCCAATTATCCCCCTCTTTCCCCGCCGATGCGATATCGCGATATCGCATCGGAGTCTCTTCACCACAGTACATCCAGTATCTCACCACGTCGCTCTGTACCTGGGACCCACAGCTGATGTCATCCGCCGTACAGTCGACGCCATGCTTACATCAGCAGCCAGAAAAGCCGAAAAAAGATTCGCGCAGGGAGAAAAATCGCACTTCGGAGCTCCAGAACAAGAAACGGAGGCAGTTTCCGATGCGCGATTAGCGCTTTGCGCTAATCGCGCATCACTATGGGAAATAGGCCATTTCGAGGAATCTTCAGATAATCTTCTGATTGCTGAGCCCATTGCGCGCCGAAAGATCCCGAAAATCGCCCAATCGTGCCAAAGGATCCGATTTGAAGACAACAGCAGATCAAT
>APFE031146448.1:7906-19351 GCA_000404065.3 Pinus taeda
AAAAAAGTCAAAGTAATTCAACTACACATTTCAAATATATATTAATATTCTACAGCAAAACCAAAGTCAATTTCTTACTCACTTTGCTGTAGTCTAACTAGCTGGAGGAATTGCCTGGAAAGTTATGGAAATTCCAGTCATATTTAGAGAAAATCTGGCAAGGATTTTTGTAAATCCAGGTTATAGTTGTTAAACTTCAAAATTTTAGGTGTCCTAGACATTTTTGATGTTGCTTTTCTAGCATCAAAAACATGATTTAAACACTGCCTCTACAAGATTTTTTGAAATTTGTTTGCTCGGATTCCGACCACTTCTTGCCGTCCGGGCAATTCCTCCGCCTCGGTAGATGACTTCACTCACTTTTCTTCTAGTAAAACCTCCTGTCTCAGATTGTAACTGCACAACGTCAATGTTATTGCCTTTATATTTAACGGATGGGAAAGTATTTCTTTGTATTTTGGTCTTATCGCATTGGAAGTAGTGATCCCTCGGTTAAGCGTCAACACTATTTCCTTTTTCTAACGCCGTCATAAAAATTGTAAAATGCATTTATAGTGGACATAGAAAATGTATCGAAATTGTAACAGTAATAAATCATGGTAAAAGTTGTACCTTGGTTAAGAGCCAAATACCACAGGAGGGAGCGGGAGCCTCGAGCACACCTCTCGAGAGGAACCAGTTAGCGGGAGCTTGGGGCAGCCGTTTTCCGATAGGGGGAAGCTAGGGGAGTGCGCAAAGAGACACACTCAACCTTGAGACAGCGCGAAGCATCCGCGCATGGCCCTAGGAGGGGGTCGCCAAAAGGAAACTCCCTTGCCACCAGAGCTAGCATATTTCAGGGATCTGGTTGCTACTTGCCACAAAAGGCCAGTGTCCGAAAACCAACAGAAATTCGTGAAAAAAATGCCAACTATCCCCACAGTTGCTTTGCCTATTGAAGAGCCTTGCAAAGCTGCTTTAACCCTAGCAGAAAGAGGACTTAACTGTCAGTTCACAGGTTTATGACCCTTGCTAAAAGTGATAGAAGGTTGGGCTCAAAGGAATTGGTGCTCCCTCATCAAAGAAGGCATACAAAGCCATTCCGTCGGCAAAGGCTTCTTTGTATTTTTATTCAAAGCAGCAAAGGAAAAAATCCTAATATTCAAAAACGGGTCGTATTTCATGGGGCCTTAGGGACTATGTCTGAACAAATGGACTCCAGACTTCGACCCAACCCAGGATGTGCCCTCGGTCATTCCGGTCTGGGTGAGACTACCCCACCTTCCTCTTCACTGCTGGAACCCTAAATCCTTAGAAATCATAGATAAAAAGCTAGGAAAATACATCGACGGAGCAGAAAGAAGAGACTAGTATTCCTGTGCTAGAATTTGTGTAGAAGTAGACCTGGAGGAAGGTCTCCCTAAAGCCACTAAACTCACGATGGCTGATTGGTCACACATACAAGTGCTAGATTACGAGAAACCACCATTTAAATGTAAACACTACCATGTCTATGATCACTTTTCCAAGCATTGTAAAAAGAAATCAAAGGATGTAGTTGAGAAAGAGAAGGGAGACCAATGGACTCAGGTCTAGAAATCAAGACCAACCAAGCAGAGAAACAGGAATAAAGGGAAACCCACCTCCACTGGGAGGGTTGATCCTCTAGAACCCCAAGCTGAAGGAAGTTCAGTCCCTCCAATAGCAAACATATCAACCAAACCTGTTGATATTCTCAGTACACTAGAAGAACACCAAGATCCAGTAGATAAAGAGAATGAACAATAGGCAAACAACATGGAAGAAAGCAAAAGGCAAGAGGAACCAGTCCAAACCCCAAAAGGTGCCTCTAGCTCCACTTTCTATGCAGCTATGACAAGAAAGAATACCCTTGAGACATCGGGATCATTGGAGGATGAAACATCTGAGAGGCCCTTGAAAAGAGTGGGGAGGAAATCTCATCAAGGGGCCAGAGAAGAAGAAGTAGAGAGATTAAAAATGCAAGCCAGTTAGGCCACTATAGAGATGTCTATCGTTAGAAATACTAGAACCAGAGGACTGGGGAACCCATCAAAATCTGAAGCAATCAAGAGCCTACTAAAGTCAGAACTTCTCGAGATCCTCATGCTCCAAGAGACTAAAATAGAAGGAGAAGCCCTTCTAGAACTCAGTGAATCAAAATGGAAAACAAAAGCTAGAAAAGCGGTAAGTGCTAGAAGTACATGCGGTGGGTTAGCCACTCTCTGGGAGGCTGAAAAATTCCAACTTGAAAGCTCCTTTTAGATGCAACACTGGATTTACACCGAACTCCGACACCTACCAAGTAAGATAATCATTACTCTCTTTAATCTCTATGTTCTTGTACTCTATGTAGAAAAGGAACAATGTTGGCAAACCTTGGTTGATTTTTTGGAAGCTTACTCCCTCAATAATATAATTATTGCCAGATACTTCAATCTAATCCTTGACCCAAAGGAAAAAAGAGGAGGAACCAGAAGCAGGTACTGCTTTCTCCCCTTAATGGAAAACCTGATTCAACAATGGGATTTAATGGACTTCAAGCCAAAAAAAGGGCTATACACTTAGACAAATAACAGAATATGGGAGGATCATATCTCAGCCAGGTTCGACAAATTCCTCCTTCAGATTTCCTTCCTCTCCGGGAAGATGATCATTTCCACAAAAATTCTACCCAAGTGGAACTCAAACCATAAACCCATCCTCCTACTGATGGAAGAAGAAGAAAACCTGGGACCAATCCCCTTCCGGTTCAGCCCACTATGGGAAAATAGGGAAGGGTTTCTGGACACAGTGAATAAGGCTTGGTCCATTTATGTTCAAGGATCACCCAGCTATGTTTGGGAGCAAAAGATAAAAGCCACCAAAATTTCCCTAAAGCACTGGATAAAAAATCCCACAGTCTCTCTCACTGCCCAAAGAAAACAAAGCATAAAGTAGTTGTTGGATCTCCAAATGGGCCTAGAGACTCAAGACATAACTAGAGCATAGATTCACAGGGATCAAGAACAACAAATCAACACCCTCTGGAGATTTAGAGAAGAGGAAGAATATTTGAGGCTCAAGTCCTCATATCCATACTATAAAGCTTTGGCATAATGTTTGGGACCCATTTGAACTCCCAAAAATAAATTTCTTCTGCTGGACTCTCATGCACATAAGGACCCTAATTGGGGAAAAACTAGAGAAAAGAGGAATCATTGGTCCACACAGATGCCCCCTTTGCTGCGAGGACCATGAAAAAATCAATCACCTATTCATAGACTGCCCCTTTTCTTAAGAGGTTTGGTCGCAAGCTACCGTGAGGCTCAACGTCCAATTCCCTTAGAAATATTTAGTGGTTAGTCTTTTCACAACTTGGAAAGATCACTATCCATACCCTTTGAACATCGAATCAACTTGGACTAAAATCTTGAATGCAATACAAAAATATATCTGCTGGAGAATCTGGTTGGCTAGGAATGAAGCCATCTTCAACAATAGACTTCAATCCACCAACACAGTCACTGCCAAGGCCAAAGCCTTGCTGTTGGAAACTCTTGAAAATAGACCTTATAAGTTAGACAATGACCTTCTCCCTGAAGAGCTTAGCTGGCTAGGTGATTCCCTAAGAGGAAAAGCATCAAGAAGAATATCTCCTTGACTAGCCATAATCCAAGTGGTGTCTTCGGATCTCTGAGGTGGAATTCCAAAAATGGTGGAAAAATCAAGGAAAAGTCATGATTCTCTTCGATGGAGCCTCCAAAGGAAACCCGGGGATATCAGTGGCAAGAGGAATAATTTACTCCATAGATGGACAAAAACAGGACAACTGTAGTTGGGGTTTAGGTCAGAGCACCAACAGCCAGGCAGAGATCCTAGGTCTACTAAAATCTTGTCAGGTGGCTCAAAGGAACATAGGGGAAGCCCTTCAAATCTTCGAGGACTTTAAAATCCTGATTAAAACCCTTAATAAGAGCAATCAACTCAATAGCCGTACTCTAAACAAGACCCTAGAAAGAATAAGAATGTTGAGTCATAACTTCACATCCTGCTCATTCTATCATGTCTTGCGAGCTCAGAACAAGGAAGCCAACATAATGGCCAACAAAGGATGTCTTTTGGCCCAAGGTATGCTAGTGAACAATGATGAGGATGCGAAAAGGCACCCAATCCCTTAACAGGCAAGGAGAGTCATCTAAGAGCAGAACCTGCAGAACAAAGGCGGGCTCTCAAGCTTTCAGCTATCCACATGGGCGAGCTGAGATAGGAGTAAAAGCAGGGTGCATAATGGATTTCACTGAGTGGAAAATTTTGATGGACGAGAGGCAAATACTCAAGGCGGGGGAAGATTCGACGGTCATAGTGTGCTGGGAAAGATGAGGGGTTAAATATGCGGGGAGTGGTAAGCGATTTTCATCACAACGCTTCTGGCTGCTGGGTAGTTTTTCTAGTATCGGATGCGATTTGAGTCATGGCCTGACATGTGGCAGGACAAAACTGCCCATTTTGCGTGCCCTTGAGGTGACAATGGTCGGACAGCAAACCGACGTGATAAGCATCAGATCCGGGCAGGGGAAGATCTGATGGTTTTCGTGTGCTTTTCATGGCGAGGTCTTATCCTTGCAATGGAGCCGGGCACGGAGATGGGTCCTAGTTAAAGCTTGGTCAACAAGGGACATGATAAGCGTCATATTTGGGTGGAGTTGGTCCATCGGTCATCGCGCTTTGAAAAATAAGAGTTATTTCGTCGAGAGTGGTAAATGGGTTTGTTTGCACCGCCCTTGGCTACTCGACAATATTTTTGAATCAGACACGATTCCACTCAGGGCCAATGCATGGAAATATAAAACTACCCATATGACCCGCTCCTAAATAATTAAGGTTCAGAAAGCATTTGACGCGAAATGAGCAGAATTTTGATAAAAGACACCAACTTTGAAGAAGTGAGTGTCCATATTGTGCTTCGATGATAGCCTCATAGGTACGCATGACCCACCATCTGATTGTTCCATCTAGCAATTTTACCATCCATGAACCACAACATAAAGCAATTGTCCCATCCATGAACCATAACAGAAGGCACTTGCACTGTCCATTTAGAGGAAAATGTGTTTGGAAGATAAATAAATCATTGGAGTTTAGGTAGTAAGAGTGTTTGAATAATGTTTGTGATGATGAAATCGATTCAACATTTTCAAAAACTCATGTGGCACCTAAAATATTGAAGTTTGACAACTTAACCTCGATTTACAAAAAATTCAGTCAGATTTTATCAAAATCCTACTGGAATTTCCATGATTTTTTTTTGTAACTTCGAATTATATTCTTTGTATACTGTTCACTGCTCTGATAAACCCAGCTCTAATACCATGTAGAAATTCTCACTGTAGATTAACCTGATCATGCAATATACTAAAGAAAAATACTTTAATCTACTTCTATAATCAAACTTGCAGAAGCTTAATAGATTTGAGCAAGATCAAGTAGAACACATATAACCAAAAGAAGGATCAATACACATGAAACACAAAAAATACTCAAGGGAAAGGCTTAGCTAAAAATCCTGCTATATGTATTATCATACAAATGGAAATATCTCAGGATTACACAAAGCTTTAGCTCACAAGCTATCCAACTCTCAATATAATCCGTCACTATCTCTCATAGACAAAATAGACAACACATATGCCTTCCTTTAGTCCTCCAAGCCTCCTATTTCCTTGCGCAATTTCTCCTGGGTCCTCTAGCTGCAACCTATGTGAATAACCTCTCACACACAACACTGACCTCTAAAATAACTGCACAATCCTAAAGGAGATAATTCCTTCTGCATGGATGAGATTCCTTTATAGGAAAATTCCTGAAACTGATAATACGCTATCCCTTCCTTTAATCTCAATTGGGTCTTTCTCTGAACTGACATGCATTGGTTATTTATGCGAGAATATTTAGTTATCTAGAGAACACTAGTTGCATGCATGCATGCATTAACTGACTGAACTCACAATTAGTTCCTCCAACTGTTTGGAACTAATTTAACTGGAATGAACTCAGTTAACTGAGCTAACTAATTACAACTCAAATACAACTCATCCTTATCTCCTTAATTAAGGGATAACTTCCTCAATCAAAGGGATAACTGTTGCATGTCTTCACAAAGACTTCATGTTTGATTTTCTCCAACTAATTAACTCAAGATGAATTAATTAATTATTTTACAAACAACTGTTAAGATCAAATTCAAATTTTAATTCTCAATTTTAATTTAGGGACTAATTAAAATTGGAATCTATCCTGAAATGTTATTTATAGAAATGCTATTTTTAGCATTTGTATTTTTTCATTCCTTGTTGCTGTTTTCCACGCTGGTACCTGAAATGTTATCTATAGCAATGCTATTTATAGCATTTCTTGTTGCTATTTTCAACACACCATGTTTAGAAATAGGCATCACTTCCACCCAAACTTGGGCCAACGTTCGTGGAGTAAGCCCTATGTTCTTTGAATGTATTTCCTTTATACATTCAGGGGTGCTTCTCATCAATCAATCCCTGAGGATCATGAATTTAGCTTCGTTCGACATAAACATAAAGAACACAGTCGACAACCTCCTCGGTCTACATCCTCCATACAACACGTGGTGCTTTGTGTTACGATATATGAAATTACTCCACATCTTCCATTTACAAAAATAATTCAATTATGTATTTTACTTCTGCAACATAATTCTAATTTCCAAAGAAACACGTGTTGCAATGTTTGACTAGTAGAGAGTTACTTATTTTAATAGCAAAGGATCCAGGCAAGGGTTTTGTATTAACCCACTCTTCTTCCTATGCTCAGATTTGAAGACCACCCACATCATCTTGGTACAAAATAGTAAGGCAACTAATGTCTGTATGAGCTTCAGAGAATATTTGATGATCCCGAGCTGCTACTTCTAGGCTCTTGTTATTATGATAGAAATTCATGTGAATATGAAAGTCACAATTATCGAAGGGGGTTGATCTATAGTGTTTAGAGACATCGGCACCCAAACTGGAAATAATGAGTTTTAGGATCCAATGTGATAACTCCCTCAACTGGACTTTATATTCCTGGATATGCTCACTTCATCATTACAAATTATCAGAAACAATGAACGAATCACCAGCTCAACAAAACAGCTTAATGATATGATAAACTTTAATGTAATGACTTGAGCCTTCATTCAGATTCCATGTCCATGTAATTTCTAAATAGTACAAAGAACCTTTACACGATATCACCCACCAAGCTTAGGGTTCATAAACCAAACTTCTCCATTTCTCTAGGCAGTTTCCAGATTGAACAAAGGAGTAAGACGAAATGAAAGTAGAACCCACATAAGTTCTTTTAACTTTTCTATAATCATCATTATTTTTTTGTTAGCTTTAGTTTCTATGCATTATTGAGTTTGGATACATGTCTTTTGACAACTAAACTTTTTTGGATAAATGTAAATACTATTTTCATAATTTTATTTACAATAAATTTAGTTTGTTTGATTTTTTTTTTTTTTAAAGAGTTATATTATATTGTATCAACTGGAGAAAGGTGTAGAACCCTTACATCAAGAGATGGATCTTCTTCTACCATAGACCATAAATTCTCACTATACATTCTATTTTTCATTGGTCTTTTCCATGCAAGGGTTCTTATATTATTTATCTTATATATATGCCAAAAAAATCCATAATATTTAGCAAAAAAAATGTAACATTCAAATAGTCAATATTGCATGATCTCTAGCTTCCTTTTCCATGCTTTCTTTAGTTGTTTGTTCAATCTAAACTGCTTCTTCCTTCTGTGTATCAGAATCTCCCATAAACTGGTCCTAGAGGCTGCTAAGTTGTTGTTCTTCACTGGTGTCTAAAGGGAGGGGATCGTGAAGTCCATAGACTTATTTCAGAACTCCAACAGTTGCCAATTCCACTTTGAGATCGATGCCATCCACCTTAATTGTTACCGTGTCTACCGTCTTTGCCAGCGTGGTCACCATATTTTGGAGGCACTCCACTTCCTTCCTTAATTCTTCCAGCTGGCAGTTTATCAGTGAAAAATGCTAATGAGCTTCCATAATAAACTACTCTCCAAGCTTCAAGATCAAGCCCAATATTTCCTCCAATGCACTTAACAATAATTCCTTTCTGCCATTCTCGCTACTATCTACACTTGGGGAAACCATTTTGCTGAACATTGAGACTTGAACCAATGTCATTGCGTAATTTAGAGGGAGAGTACCTCTTATATACCGCCTGTTCCTAGCTTTTGAAGCTCCAATGACCATCATTTCAGAATTAATGCTCCTGATCAACAACTGCATCGAAATACCACCAAATCCCTGTAATATATTTGTTGTCCTATTTCCAACTTTGATCATACTGGAATGAATTGATATGAAAATGGCATCGACAATTAATACCAATGACGATGCATTAATAAAAGGTAGTCTAATTCCCCACTTGTCCTCCCACATATTGTTTAACCTATAATTTCCCTATTTATAAACCTCATCGTGACTCAACATATTTTACTTTTATTTTTAAAATTTAAGAGAATTTTTTTATAAAATTGTAAATTTCCATTATTTAAAAATTGTTTTTAGATAAATAAATAAATTTAGTGACTTAATACCCCTATCTAAAATATTAAGATTAAATTTACTATTCCAAAAATTCCCTACCAAAATTTCAATAAACTTGGAAAAAAATAACATCAAATAGTCAACTATACATTTCAAATATATGTAATACCCTACAGCAAAATCTAAATCTAACTGCTCAAAGTGAACGCCAAAGCCTTGCTATTCTTATAGAATAACACAAATATATAATAAATCCTTTCATGTGATCACAAAGCCCCTTGGCATCATCATTGCAACTTGCAGTTTGTCATCAAAGATTCTTTGATTTATTAAGTGAGAAGAGACTTTGAAGGCAGGTCAGAATTCAACGTATTATTTAAGGGGCAGAGACTATGAAGACACGTAATTAAACTTCATGATATATATAGCATAGCATTGTTTTTTATTTTGTAATGTCTCGTAACTACTCATTACTAACTAGAAATAACTTACATTACTATCAAATGGAGGTTTATTGTACTAAATAGAAATAGTTTACATTCCTGAAGAAGAGTAAGGTGTTTAAAAATATGAGCTGCGTGTTTTTGTTTTTTATTGTTCGTTTTTATCATTTTCATTGTTAATAGTTTTCATCAATTTTGATTTGTGTTGGTTATTCCCAATTTTAATGAGCTAATTTTTTTTGTTGGTTATTCCAAATAATTACTAAACGCTGGGAATAATTATTCCAAGTTAAAATGAAACTATATTAATATTGTATAATCAATATATAACGATCAAAATTACATAATTTGAAGTAAAAAGAAAAGAAAATCAGTGTTTCAAAAACATACCAAAATCTATGATTTCCTTGGGGCCACAACTTGGAAGAGACTTGATGGAGTATATGGTCATTGGGAAGAAGCATGCTCTCAGGCACCGATTCTTTTCCCATGGGACGTATCTCCGGCTGGATATAACCAGTAAAGAAAGTTGGTAAAATGGCCTTTTCTTTGATATCAGTTGGCAGTGAAAACATATCCCGAGCAATGGAATCTACTGTTCCAATAAGAGTTGGGTTGATTCCATGGTTGTAGTTAAGCCTTCGCTTTAACAAAATCAAGAAAATTAATGTCAAAAATACACTCTATAATTATATTAGTGTAGATAAATCTTAACTTTAGATCTATCAGATACAAAACAGGGAGAAAAATGAACATAAATTTAAACGTTCTTTAAAATGAAAAACTTTAGAAAGTTTTAAATCTGAATCATAATGCAATCATAATAATCATAGTCTATTACTATTGCGACGTTTTTTGAGCATTGAATGTCGTTCAAAGTCCATTATATTCGGAAATAAGCATCACTTCCGCCCAAACTTCGCCCAACATCCTTGAAGTACGCCCTCACCTCTTTGAATGTAAATGCTCTATACACGCGGGGGCTTTTGTCATCAATCAATTCTTGAGGAGCACAAATTTCAGCTTCATATTGCACAAACATAAATAAGGCAATCGACAACCTCCTCACTTTACATCCTCCATACACCACGCGGTGTTCTGCCCTACAGTATTTGCAATTGCTCCACATCTGCCATTTACAAACATCATTCAATTATATTTTGTTCTACTTCTAAAACATATTTCTAATTTCCAAAGAAAGATATGTTGCAGTGTTTGACCTATAGACAGTCGCCGATATTAAGAGCGAAGGATCCAGGCAAGGGCTTTGTATTAACCCACTCTCCTTCCTTTGTTCGGATCTGAAGACCACCTACATCATCTTGGTACAAAATAGTAAGGCACCCAATGTCTGTATGAGCTTTAGAGAACGTCTGATGATCCTTAGTTGTTGCTTCCAGGGTTTTGTTATTATGATAGAAATTCATGCGGATTTCGAATTCACAATTTTCAAAGGGGGCTGATCTATAGTGTTTAGAGACGTCCCCACCCAAACTGGAAATAATGAGTTTTAGGATCTCAAGTGACAACTCCCTCAACTCGCTTTTATATTCTTGGATATGTTCGCTTCATCATAACAAATTATGAGACAAAATGAACAAAATAAATCACCAACTCAATAAAACAACCCAATTATTTAGATTAGATGTTTCTAGAATCTTCATCATGTCTAATATATTACCTTAATCCGATCTATCTATCTGAAACTCCTCCCTATGATTAATAAATTAACACTGTAATAAATTTATCAAATTATATTAATATTGTATAATCTATATATAGCTATCAAAATTACATAATTTGAAGAAAAAAAAAAAGGAAAATCAGTGTTTCAAAAACATACCAAAATTCATGATTTCCTTGGGGCCACAACTTGGAAGAGACTTGATGGAGTATATGGTCATTGGGAAGAAGCATGCTCTCAGGCACCGATTCTTTTCCCATGGGACGTATCTCCGGCTTGATATAACCCGTTAAGAAAGTTGGTAAAACGGCCTTTTCTTTGATATCAGTTGGCAGTGAAAACATATCCCGAGCAATGGAATCTACTGTTCCAATAAGAGTTGGGTTGATTCCATGGTTGATCACATGGAAAAACCCCCATTGTTGGCAAGCGTCCCTCAACTTTTGAAGCTCTTCATCGCTTCTCCTCACTTGCTGCTCATCGCCTTCTGCTTTGGATTTCCAGCGAAGGGCCGCAAGATCGATAACTGGGAGATGCTTTGGGTTTTGGGTTTTGGATTGAAGCGTTGAACAACTGGATTAAAGGAAGGAAAGAGATGATGATAAAATTTTGGAATATTCGCTCGAAGAAATTAAACGAGTTGTCTTTTATTTTTTTATATAATAATTTATATCAAAAACTCCATTATATTCACTGACCTTGAACTCCGCATTAAACGAGCTGTCTTTTATTTT
>APFE031146448.1:19684-31048 GCA_000404065.3 Pinus taeda
GAAATTTACTTTTTTGTTATTAGTATCCTTTTTATTTGTCAATATAAATAGTATTTTATTATGTTAAAATATAATGAAAGGTAACAACATCTCTCTATAAGTGTATGATGATTTTCAGTACAGTGAAAAGTTAAAAAAAATATCATATTATTAATAATGATATTTATATAGGTTACATAAAAGTTCAAAACATGTCATGCAATAGTGATATTTATATAGATTACATAAAAGTTTAAAAGGTGTAATGTTGTTATTGGTGATAAAAGGTGTAATGTTGTTATGGGTGATAGGCGTTTTTATTTTAGAATAAATGAGATTAAATTAAATTAAAGGGTAAATTATTTAATCAAATGGTTGATGTATGTGATTAAAATTAAATATGTTTATCATCATTTTTAAATAAAAAGGTTTGGTGATAAATATTAGGATTAATGAATTACTAATTAATATTTATTATTTAATGTTATATTTAGATAATAATAAATTTTAGATATGCATTTATTTAGGAAAGGATTTATTAGACTTATATAATATGCATCTTAGCTATATCTTAACAAATTGTACTTTATTTTTTAAATTATTAATTTATATGATGACTTACATATAATATTTTTTGTTATAAATAATACTAATACTAATAATACTACTAATAATAATAATAATCTAATCTTTCAAAGTGCAAACCATTTTTTATAGCGTAAAACTTAAAAAAAAAATTGCACTTCAAGAGATTTGATTCTTTTGGTTGCTTATAGATCCAGGGTTAACATGCATTTATAACGGTTCTCTATGTGGTTGTGTGAATCGTGTATAAACTCCATGCTGAGCATATCTAATATATACATAGCTGACATTGACATATTTTTTTGTTTCTCTATGTGTGTGTGTGAATCGTGTATAAACTCCATGATGAGCATACATAATATGTACATAGCTGACATTGAAATATCTTTTTGTTATTAATATATTTTAAGTACACGTCTCTGTTACAGTAAAATGTCTCTCTCTCTATACATCCCATTACTTTAACACTAACTTTTTGATCTGTTGAGAGAGATCAAATCTCTTGAGGTGAAAGCCACTTTTAGAGTGCAAAACTTAAGAGATGTTTGCATCTCAATAGATTTGGTCCCTCTAGGTGCTTGATAAATTTAGGGTTAGGATGAATCTATGTTGGTTTTTTATATATATTTGTGTATGAGTCATGAATTGTTTCTATGTTGAAATGGAAGGAACTACACATCTCCATCATTTTCAATTTATTTATATAAAATATGTATGGTTTTCATAAGAAGCATTGAAATATTTTATATATGGCCTACATTGTCCACATTAAATTATTCTATTAATATATTTTTAAATACAAATCTCACTCATGTTGGGAAGTCTCTCCATATGTATAATACTGAAATATTTTATTTAAACATGCATACTAAAATATTTATTTATTAGCAATATTAGAAATTTTTTTAGCATCAATATATTTAAATGCCACATATAAACTTCATATTAAGAACTGAATGAATTTCACATGATGTTAATATCGAAATATTTTACTTAACATCGATATTATTTTTTTTTATGTAAGGCTTACATTGAGATATTGTTAAAACTAAAAGAATTACAAATCTTCCCCATACTTGAAAATATATTTTTTTTTCTTTCTTCTTTTTTCAATTAATTTCATCTCTCTATATAAAATTGTTATAATTTTTTGTTATTTAGTATGGGCATCTAAATATTTTATTTATGGGTGGTACTGAAATATATATATTGTTAGTATTATTATTTTTTAAATACTACATGTCAACTCTATCTTAACACAAAATGAATTATACATTAATGTAGAATTTTTGATGGAAATTTCATCTGCTCAAGATTTCAACTGAAAAACAAGAGACATAATTCTATTCTACTGATCCGTAGAATGAAAATCACAATTTAGAACAACATGCATAGGCATAAAACAAGTAAAACCACAAGTACATAGTTATTTCTAGGGGAAACCAACTGGGAAAACCCCCCCAAGCCTCTTTGCATTGATCAGTTGAATAGAGAAACTATTACAATTGCTTGCTCCAACTCTTAGCACATCTTACACAAAAATTACTGTTCTCTCTGTTGAATGAGAAACTCTGGCCAACACTTAGCCATTTATCTACTCATCTAGCATCATATTTTCCTGCACAATTCCTGAGGAAATATGAAGTCCCATCTTTGGTACTCTGCCTTATTTCCTCTAGCACTAAGTCAAACCATAAGCACTTCAAAATTGGTATTTTGTCCCTCCCATTCACTAAATCTTGATAGTTATGCCAACTCTTGCGAAGGCCCAAAAGGGCTAGAGTTATCAAGTCTTCTTCAGGGACATTAACACTGACCCTACCAAGTTCATCACGACACTATGTAACGAAGCTATTCTACTACTTTGTGGACGTTAATTCACAAATTAGAACACAAATCATTGACATGCAAAAGAAAACATCACACATGCACAAATATTTATCTAAGGGAAAGAAACTGTTCAAAACCCCTAACTATCTCTATTGCATTAATCAAAGAATAAATATGAATACATATGCTTTGATCAGGGATCAATGTTTTAGCTAAAACATTAAAGTGATAAGAATTGCTTTAGACCTGGACGAATGGATAGAGTTCGTCTCCAACTTTCCAACACTGCAAACAGTTTGAAAATTTGACATTGTATGCAAAAGTTAGAGCTTCTGCAAGTTTAGTAAAAACAAAGGCCCCCGGGGCCAGCCCCCACCCCATGTGACCAAGCGCCTGAACCAGGAACTAGGGGCCAACTATTAAGCAGGATTAATGTGCCACTAATCAGTTTATCATTTAATTAATTCGTAATTAAGTTGGCGGAATTTATGGTAGAGCCACTAAATCTGGAACCGCCACCAAACTTGGCGGACTTAACTGGCAGTTCTCTAGATTTAGAGGAGGTTTTCTAAGAAAAATTGTTTGAGCCATAACTTACTCAATTATCAACTAAATTTCAAAATGAATAGTCATGTTTGGCTAATTGGGATGTTGTGAATTCATTGGAGTAGCTTTCAAAGGCATAAGAAGTCATCTACAAGTGTTTTTGTTCACTTGAAGATTTTTGAAGCCTAGGGCCACCAGGTGTTGGAGGTCATTCCCAAAGCAGCTGGTAAGAAAATTGAGTAAAAAAATAGTCATTTCTGATGGATTTGAATGTGTTAAACTCATTGTATTAGGTTTCATAGGTAGAATAGGTCATCTACAGGTGTTTTTTTTCACTTGAAGATGTTTGAAGCCTATGGCCACCAGGTGTTGCAGGCCATTCCCAGAGCAGTTGGTAACTAAATTGAGTAAAAAAATAGTAATTTTGATAGATTTTAATGTTTTAAACTCATTGGAATAGGTACCAAGAGCATTGGATGCATGTAAAAACAATTATAGCACTATTGAAGCTAATACAAAGGCCCACACTATGAAGCTGGACCAAGGAGATGTAGCCCAGTAGGGGTGAACTCCAACAAAAATTTGTGTATTGAGATGTATTAATTTTTGCTTGTCGTGTTTTCATATGCTTCTGTTCAGCCATTTAAATTCATGCTTTTAAGTTCACGCAAAACACTAAATATCACCAAGTTGGATGAATTGACAATCACATGCTCATGGATAAAATCTCTATGGATAAGCAAACCAAACCAAAGAAAATTTTATCTTGAAATGATACTCGCATAGCATTAACTATAAATTAAATTAAGATCAAGTTGGTATCAGAGCACAAGGTTTCTTTCTTGATTTTCTTGAAGGGTTCGATAGTTGCAATTATCGTTATGATTAGAAGGTTGAAGTTGTAGATAAGAGAAGGGAAGATATGGATAGCTAGTCCTGAGATTAGGACAAGAAGGAAGAAGGATGAGAAAGCACCATCCTCATCCAAAATACCACTCAAGGCAACACTTGAATCACCTCAAGTTCCATCTCCATCAGTTGAGATATAAGAGTCACAGATTGCACAAGAGGCTGAAGTGATTGAAGAGGTACAATCAACACAAATTTTTGAGCCAAAATCCATAGCCATTATGTCTGGAGAAAGAGAGCATGAAGGTCCCTCTTCAGAAGAGGAAGAATTCAAGAAAGATTTCTACACTTTGACTGAGATGGTTCAAGTCCTCTATGAAGAGAGGAACACTAGAATGGTTGGAGAGAGTTCTAAACCTCCACATGGAGAAGGAAGCTCAGAGGACAAAAAATACGAAAAGAAGGATTCTAAAGGGAATGGTGGAAAGCCACCTCCATCTTGACCGTCCTCATCATCTTCACCATCTCACACAACATCATCTTCCACAACCATCACTGCCCATACTCATTCCGAAACCCCAAAAGGAAAAACTCCATTACTGAAATTGGACAAAAGATTCGAACTTCCCATGTACAATGGAGAAGTGAATGCAGAAAAGTTGGAAAATTGGACTCGAAAGTTGGAGGTAAATTGTAGAATTCAGAACCTTCAGGAAGATGACATAAATATTCAATTGGCTTCATTGAGGCTAGAAAGAGCTGCACTAATTTCGTGGGAAGAAAAAACTCAAGAGGTAATGAAAATCCATGGTAAGATATCCATTTCTTGCGATGAATTTGTTTTTGAAATTAAAAGATAGTTTAATCCTTTAGCTTATATGAAAAAAGGCATTATGAGTTGGCAGAATTTTAGGCAGCTTAAAGGCCAAACAGTCCAAGATTATACAAAAGAGTTTAGGAAAAAGGCTTTATTGTTGGGAGTAAACTTGAAATTACAAGACACACTGTTGAAATATATTGGAGGTTTACATTCCTATTGGTAGCATACTATCCTTATGTTTAACCCAAGAAACTTAGATGAAGTATGTGTGCAAGCTATGCATCTTGAGGCAAGGGGAAAACAAAACATAGAGGAGAAAGGGGAAAGTGAGGGTAAGGGAGAAGAGAAGGGAGGAAAATGGAAGGGAAAGAAGAATGCAAGTATCAAAAAAGAGAAGGAAAACTCACATGCAAAAACTGTTCAGATACTGGCCATGATGAAGACCATTGTTGGCAACTTCATCCAAAATTAAAACCAGATAGATTGAAAGCCAAAGAGAAGGGAAAAACTGTTGCTATAGCTGAAGAAGACTTATGGTAATATTAAGGAGATGAGACAAAAATTACAACCATGGGTCTGAAAGGTCAACATATTGAAAGTACTAGTTCCTCGAATAGTCACAACAACACTCCAAATGAAAAAAAAGGGGAAGAGTTTTTCACTGTCAGAGTAATCTCAAATCATACCAAGATTGATGCGCTTTTTGACAGTGGATCACAAGCAAACTTGATTTCAGAAGACTTAGTTAAAGAGCTTAAAGTTGAAACCGTACCACATCATAAAGCATTCCCTTTGGCTTAGATATTTAAGGATCCCAATTTACAGGTTTCAAGGAAATGCATTTTTAGATTTGCTATTACTGCAAACTTTGTTGATGAAGTCGAGTTAAATGTGGTTCCACTTGATATTTTTGGAATTATCTTGCGAAGTCCATATTTGTATGACAAGAAAGCGGTGTTTCATTGCTATGATCATAAATATCATTTGCTTAAAGATGGGGTGAAGTATATTGTAAAAGCTCATCGCAAGAAACTAAACATTTATTTAGTTAATTCAGGGCAAATGAAGAGGCTAGTGAATGCAAGTCATAACTTGACATTGTTGATGATCAAACAAAGAGATGTTCTGAATCATACATTTCATAAAGATGCTTAAATGTGTAATGAGTTGTTTCAGAATGGTAACAGGTTGCCTTTGAAAGAAGGTGAAAAACATTTGCTGCAACCAACATTGGTGTTGAAAACAAGGTGTCGATGCAAGAAGTTGCAAAGGTCAAAGAGAAGAGGACAAATAAGATTGGCAAAGAAGGCATGGGTTTCACAAATTTTCATTGTTGGTTTCCAAAAGGCACATTACAATGGCGAAGAAACTTGGGTAAGAGTCAACTCAAGTACAAGGAAAATTCAACTAAAATTCGCCATAGAGAAAAAGCACAAGGTGAGAAAGATTCCAAGTTTCCTTTGATTTTTGACCAAGGTAGGAAGAATATATTTTTTTGTAGAATTAGATTGTTGTTCTGCAAATTTAGAAATATTGCAGCATGACGGTGTCAAAGAAAACAGTAGATGGTCGTAGGAATCAAGGAAAAATTTGACTTTTTATGAAAAGATCCAAATGATGAAATTAGGAAAATTTCAATAGATAAAGAGTGGAAGGATGAGGGAACAGTCCCCTCATCAACATAATCAGTGATCAAGAGAGCTTTTGGGGTCCAAAAGGCTTCTAGTGGGGAGGAATGATCGGGGATCAATGTTTGCAATGCTGCAAATGGTTCGAAAAACTGACATTGTATGCAAAAGTTAGAGCTTCTGCAATTTTGGTAAAAAGAAAGCCCCCGAGAGCCAGCCCCCACCCCATGTGACCAAGCGTCTGAACCAGGAGCTAGGGGCCAACCGTTAAGCGGGATTAGTGTGCCACTAACTAGTTTATCATTTAATTAATTCATAATTAAGTTTGGGGAATTTATGGTGAGGCCACTAAATCCGGAACCGCCACCAAACTTGGTAGACTTAATTGGCAGTTCTCCAAATTTAGAGGAGGTTTTCTAGGAAAAACTGTTTGAGCCATAACTTACTCAATTCTCAAGCAAATTTCAAAAGTGAATAGTCATTTTTGGCTAACCAACATTTTGGGAATTCATTTCAGCAGGTTTTAGAGGTAGCAGATGTCACCTACAATTGTTTTTGTTCACTTGAATATTTTTGAAGCCTAGGGCCACCAGGTGTTGGAGGTCATTCCCAGAGCAGCTGGTAACCAAATTGAGTAAAAAGATAGTCATTTATGATATATTTGAATGTTTCAAACTCATTGAAGCAGTTTTCAAAGGTAGAATAGGTCATCTACAGGTGTTTTTTTTCACTTGAATATTTTTGAAGCCTAGGGCCACCAGGTGTTGGAGGCCATTCCCAGAGCAGTTGGTAACCAAAATGATTAAATCAATACTCATTTCTAATATATTTGAATGTTTTAAATTCATTGGAATAGGTACCAAGAGAATTGTATGAATGTAACAGTAATTTAATCAGTATTGAAGCTAATACAAAGGCCCACAGTATGAAGTTGGACCAAGGAGATGTAGCCCAGGAGGGGTGAACTCCTTCAACAAAAAATTGTGTATTGAGATATGTTATTTGTGCTTGCTATGTTTTTATATGTTGTTATTCAACCATTTAAATCCATGCTTTTAAGTTCATGCAAAACACTAAATTTCATCAAGTTAGATAAATTGACAATCACATGCTCATGGATAAACTCTCTATGGATAAGCAAACCAAAGCAAAGAAAAGTTCGTATCTGGAAATGATACTAGCATAACATTAACTAGAAATCAATTTCAGATCATGCTTTCTCAAGCCTTAGCACAACCAGTAAGTGTATAGTCTATCTCTCTGCCTAACTGACTGACTTTGGCCAACACTTAGCCAATTTTCAAACCCTATAAGCTCCTATTTCCTTGCATTGTTCCTTGAGGAAATTAGCCCCTATTATTATGAAAATTCCTGCAATTAGATTGCAGAATTCCTCTAAGCTCTTCCTTTGACTGCATGCAATACCTGTACACATGGGAATAGTCTACAACTGATAGTACATTGTATCGGAATATCCATCTCAACTGGGTAGCTCAAATTCTCTATATGCATCAATATTTTTGTCTAATTAATTAATTAATTGGTTGATCATTGAGTGTGGTTGAAATTGCACTTCTACAACTTGACCTTCACTAGTTCCTCTAACAATGACAACTAGTTTAATCGATCATAACTCGATTTAACTAAAAAAGGTTGCTACAAATTAGCAATCAATCATACTGAACTAAAATCAAGCTTCCCCAACTTGAATTAAATGAGTTATTTGAGTGACAAGTGCCATGCCACCTCAATTAACTACCTCCAATATTTCTACTAAAATAGAAATTCAAATTTTCTCTAGTTTGACAAAGGCAAAGTCAAACTGAGATTTTCTTGCTGCATTTTCAACAATGATTTGGTTTTTCGGTTATAATTTTTATGAGTCTCTCCTATTTGGTAGTAGGTTTCAACAATGTTTCATTATCTACTCTAATTCTTGTTGGTTCTGCTTTCATACATCTCCCAATCTCTAAAAATTCTAGTTTATGTGATGATGGATCTGCATATGGTTCTGTCTAAATTATTTCTCGGTCAGGAGGCCTTGATAATGGTTATGTCATTATTGTTCTTTATTTTCCTCCTTATTATGTAAGAAAAAACATTTACTCTATTAAATTCTAGCTTGGATTTGGTTCATAGGCGATACTGCTATAATATATAATTGTGATGCCACTTGTAATGTTCCTCCAATTTACACACACACACACACACACACATATATTACTTAATCCAATATTGATACTAAATTGTAAGAAAACTGAAATATTGACTCACCCCCCTCTCGTATTTCTATCAGTAACAAGCAGAAGCACTACCACTCCTAGACTGTCATTTGACAGAGTCCTCCGACAAAATATATATATATAAAATAATATAATTTTTTTCACTACTGGTTCACGGATATCCATGGTCAATGGGTCTGCTACATCCAAGATCGAACAACGCTAGGGTGAACCCCACCCAAAGGGGGTCACACCCCTCAGCCTATTTACTGACGTAACCCCAAGAGCTTTTGGGTTTCAACCCTATGACCTCCCATTGGCAAGGCACTTGATTGACCGATTGAGCTAACTCTTGGGGCTACAATAATTATATAATGTTAAGCTAGGGTTTTAGATTTTTAATTATTTTACTTCTCTAGTAGGTAATGGTATTTTGTTTCCATAGAGAGTTTGGACTTTAACCCACCCGGTGGCAATGTCTTGATCTACAAGCAACAAGTGAGCATCTATTAACAATTGTTTATTTTAATTTTTATTTTCTAATAATGAAGGTTTACAAACTCAATCATGAATTCTTTTCCATTTCATATTCATGTTTATGAATAGAATTATGGCTAACAATTTCTTAGTTTTTCTTGTTTTTACTGATCCTTCCATGGTTTCTAAAAGCTATTTTTATAATTAACAATTTGTTCAAGGGGTTTTTATAATATGTCTTCTCATACATTTAGCTCAAATGCTCTACAAGAATAATTTTTTTTTCTAGAATTGGGTGTTTCGAAAGAAAAATAAGGGTGTAAATGCCCCAAAGTATTGAACCTGTATCACCTGGATAGCCATATTCTCGCTCTCAACTAACTTTTCGACATGGTTTCGGTTTAGAGGTCTATTTTAAGGTTTTTAGGATTATAAAAAGGACACTGATAAGATCTTCTCATTTTGTTTGTGACACGTTTGTTCCCAGAACCTAATTTAGGGTTTGTCAACGTAATACATTGACTTTATCTCTTTAGGTAATACTTCCTCTTAATACCACTTTCTCTTTTACATGTATTTACATAATATAGAGGATAGCACTAATCTGAAGTTGGACATGCCACCTCTTTAGAGATTTTATTGTATAGGGTTTTTATATGTATACTCAGTCTTGAGTTATATTGTTAGCTTAAGGGTTTGATTTTCTTAGTTTAATTATTCGTCCCAAAATAATTTACATAGTTTGAATCCAGAGTATGCATAAGAAACTCACTTTGGAGTATTCAAACACTAAAGTGATCTATACTTATTAATATGTGATTGGGGTTTCCAAACCCAAATTTTTTGCTTTGTTTAAATATATATTAAACAAACTTTGGAGTACATTTCCTCTATAAATATGCATGTAGTATTTGTAAATCTTTATGATTCTATGGATATTTCAACATGCTTTTCAACCAGTGTATACATGATTATTTTCTTTTAGTTGACTCAATAATTTACGTTTGATAGTAGATACTCCTTGTACCCCTTAGTGTCTCTATTTCCTTTGATAATTCATCCTTTAAGCTCTTGGCTAGAACCCAAACATAAAGTCTTTCTCTACAAATTTGTAAAGAGGGTAGTTTTAGAATATGTATGTAAACAAATTCTATAACTAACTTCTGAGAGTGGTTTCCATATCAAATGGGCATTGATTGTACTTAAAAATTGGTATAGAGTTTATACCTCCATACTAGCTTACAAAAGCACTAAACCAACTTAGATCTTTCTGTAAGAATATATGATAATTTGTAGGAAACAAATCACTTATAATATTTCTACCATTCATAAAGACTATATATATTCTTGACTATGCTTTATTCCCCATAATAACCGATACTCACTTTTTTACTATGTTTGTTATGAAGATAGTACATGTTTTCATATTTTATTTAAGGTCAAAAGCTACATATATTTATGAGAATTATTAAATGTTTAATATCACATACTAAATGTGTTTCCTTCCTCTGTTCTCTATATATTCTATTCATCGTTCATTCTTGATGCAAACAATATCGTACTAAATTTCACGGATAACAATACTACTTCAGTAAAGCTTTTTACTTATCTAGATGATATGAACACTGTGAAACACTGTAGGAACCAGGACATTCCTCCTAACCAATGAATTTCAACCACAACAATCCCCCTTAAGCGTTAGGCTACATTACTGCTAATAACTTATCATTATCTAATGATATTATTCGGTATTACCCTCATAGACTCTAGCAACATCTTACTTTTTAGTGTTAACTTCTTCCTCTTTCATACTATTCCTCCAAAAATTTTGGAAAATCATGAAAAACTATAACTATAACAAATGCTACATTTACTTGTCCACTACCTAAAACTCCAACCACTTAAACAATTATTTGAAAACAAAATAACATACCTACTCACATGTTGATTCTCATAATATTTCTAATAAAAAATTTTTCTTATATTACCCATAAATATTTACGATTTGTATTTAAATGTAATCATCACTCATAGCAAATATTTATAACCTTAATAATTACATGTAAACATAAATCATAAAGTCTTTTAAAAATATTTGCAATAGAAGTATTGCTATATATTTGATTTAAAAATCATTTTGTTATATTTAAATTGCAAACTTGTCATCTCCTTAGTAATTTTTACACATTAGTTATATTAAACTGTAACAATTATCTTCGCCATAGGAGCAATAAAAGATTTATCGTTTCGTTGATAAAAAATAAAACATGAAATTTGACGACAAATATAAATACATGTGAGCATGACATCACTATCAACCTAGCTTATTGGAATTATGATTTCTTCTTGACGTTTATAACAGGAATCATTTTCATGTATTCAAACTTTTCATATAAAATATTTTGTCTACTTTAAAATTAAAATTATA
>APFE031146451.1:0-24081 GCA_000404065.3 Pinus taeda
TTATAAGGAGAGCTTCAGCGTAAATCACATAAGAAAGATTTTTGCCAACGCGTTTCGAACCAACCAATGTGGTTCATCATCAGGACAAGTTGAAAATACAGATCTAGCCCATCGTGTTAAATAGTATAAGCAGAGACTCCAACAGCTAAAACCCTCTAACGGTTACTTTATCAATCAAGAACCCTAGTCTAACTACATCTAATTAATTTAATATTAAAATATAACTAAAGGTTAATCTGTTAGAAAAAATTCATTTATTTAATTTCAAATATTACCTCTTTATACGTAAAATTATATATATCTATATATGTTAATATTTATTTAATTAATTCTTTAAATCTAACCTACATATATATGTATATTCTAATACTTTAATTATTACACCTAATTTACTAAATGCCCTATTTGTTATTTTTGTTACCCTAATTGCAATTAATCTTATTTATAATCAATTTACAATTAATTTTATAGAAGGGGGTTAAATTTGGTCAATTAAAAATTAATTTACTAATTTAATAACTTAATAATGCATTATATATAAGTTAATTATTAAGATTATATGTGTAAAATAATAATATATATATTAATAAATACTATAAAAATAATTAATTAATTAATTTATATTGATTTATATATGTCCTAAATAAAAATGTATTATTTTTATAGAAAAAAGGGCTAAGAAGAAAATTTCTCGCGATAAACTATAGTGATGTTAACGCCGTACATATTGATTGGGCTAAGAAGAAAATTTCTCGCGATAAACTATTTGTTCCAATTTGATTTGGTTGATCTCTTTAGATCTTTCTCAAAACAAGCTCACAGGTAGTATCCCTATGACCCTTTCCAATTTGACTTGGTTGAGTTCACTAGATCTTTCTCAAAACAAGCTCACGGGGAGTATCCCTATGACCCTTTCCAATTTGACTCACTGGACCTCCCTAGATATTTCTCAAAACAAGCTCACTAGTAACATCCTTGTGACTCTTTCCAATTTGAAGCAGTTGACCTCCCCAGATCTTTCTCAAAACAAACTCACTGGTAGCATCCCTATGACCCTTTCTAATTTGAAGCGGTTGACCATCCTAGATCTTTCTCAAAACAAGCTCCCTGGTAGCATCCCTGTGACCCTTTCCAATTTGACTCGGCAGACAACCCTAGATCTTTCTGAAAATAAGTTCACTAATAACATCCCCGAGACCGTTTCCAATTTAACTCGGTTGACCTCCCTAGATCTTTCTCAAAACCAGCTCACCGATATCATCCTTGTAACCCTTGCCCTTTTGACTCAAATGAAATTCCTAGTTCTTTCAAAAAATCACTTCATTGGTAGTATCCCTATGGATTTTGCCCATTTATGTAATCTTGAATACCTTTACCTCTCAGAAAACAACTTGGAGAGATCAATTCCCACTAGCAATGGAAATTATACTTCTCTCATGGCTTCCTCTGCTTATTCTAATAACCTTTCAAGGAAATTTCCTACATATTTGGCCAGTTATACCCAACATCGAATATTAGATTTAAGCAAAAATGGATTCACAGTGGAGCTTCCTCAATACTTTACATTTTTCCATTACTTGAGCACTTTGAGCCTTGGCTATAATAGTCTACATGGTTGTATTCCTCAGTACATCACAAATCTCACATATTTGAAAGTGTTGGATTTGTCCAACGACAAATTCAGTGGAAGAATACCAGTTCATCTTGAGAGGTTTTCTGGATTTGCAAATATACTAAATTATGGTTATAATGAAACATTTGCAAATTTAAAAGTTAACATGAAAATATATGAGTATACATTATTATATTTGTCATCTCAAAACACTATACTTGATTTATCTTGCAATGATCTCATAGGAGAGATCCCTGCAAGCATAGGTAGTATGAATTGTTTGCGACTACTGAACTTATCTCATAATCAATTGGAAGGGAAAATCCCTGCATCTTTTAGTAGGATATCCACTTTAGAACAATTGGACTTGTCAAACAATAATTTGAGTGGACCGATTCCTGAAGAGCTCTCCATTCTACATGAGCTAGTTGTTCTTGATTTTTCATCAAACAATCTTTGTGTGCGAATCCCAACACGGACACAATTTTCCACTTTCAATGTATCTTCATTCCAAAAGAATAAGTGTTTATTTGGCTGTCCTTTAGATTCATGTAATACAATTGAAAGGCATGCAAGAAAAGATGATAATGCTATTAAGAGTAGTAATGTAAAAGTGGGATGGCTAAGTCGGGTGGATGAACATATGTCCTTAATAGCATTAGGGATGGGAATAGGGATTGGAATTTGGGGAATGGTTGCTATCTTTATGTTATGGGATAGAGCTAAATTTTGGATGGTACTCCCAAAGATGCCAAAGCCCTTTTTTGAGGTGTATCAATTCCCTACATAAGTAAAACTTGCTAAGCTTTTATATCAAAAATAAAGTATCTGGTATTCAAAAAATTCTCTCATCTTGTATTGAGTGTGAATATAAACATGTATAAATTGGTATGATGATTTGAAATCTACAAAGCATTTATAAAGTAACATTTTTTTATTATTATAAACCTATTTATATTGTTTTTGTTTTTTTCTTTAATCTATTTATAATAGTTAAATAGTTTACGTGCATAATGCTTTATATAGCATTATATAAATATAAGTGTATTAAACTTCTCATGTATTTAATTTCTATAAGTTACTTTTTGGCCTTTGTTAAAAAAGATAAAATTAATTCTAGACATTCATTTTATATACAATGATACTAAATTGTGTTTATTTCCATTTATAATAGAAACATAACTCTGTTTTTAATAAAACTTATTTCTTGACTTTGAAAGGTGACTAAAATCCTTTATATATATATATATATATATATAGATATATATGTAGATATATATAATTATTGTTTATATAATTTTGAAAATGAAATCATATTTATATTGAGATTAAAATTAAATAAAAAAAATAACGAAAAATATAAATAATAGTTTTTTTTTGGATTTATTCGAAATAAAAATTTAATTAGATATATTAAATGCTTAACAAAATCTCACACAAAATAGATTAGACTAAATGTTACTTTCTTTATTCCTTTATATCTTTTGCGGTGGAGGGGAAAAGTTTAAAAACTAAATTGTATGAAAAGATTTAATGTTTCAAACTTATAATTGAATTGATGTATTTTTCTAACAAGTAGCTCAAAAAGCTCGCTAAGGTCTCTGTACGATCATGAGTTTTTTACATAAATATGCATGGTAGCTTAATATGCTTCAACTAGCATGTTCTACACTGAAATGGAGAAATGTGGTATTCATATTGTCATTGATGGGATGTTGTATGTGGGTTTGTTCATGGTTATTTGGAGTTTGACCGTCTCTGTTTTTACTAATATTGTCATAAAATGTAGAGTTATATTCATATTCATTCATGGATTCTTTATGTGCCATAACTAGATTGTTATGGATTGTGAGTCCCATTGTCTGATATGTTTTGAACATTATGACTACCTATTTGTTTAAGGATTGTGATTGTCATCCAGACAAAGGGTTATGATTGGTGTAATGCATGGTTACTCAACAGTTCTAATAGTATTTGTTTTGGAAATACCTTATGATATTGAATGGTGGTGTTGTATATGAGTCTATAGATGAATAAATTTATGGAATGTTTCCGTTGGAATGAAGGTTTCACTCATATTATGGTCATTTTTCTCATTATTGCTCGATACTAAGGAAGGATTTGAGAAGTCCTCAAAGTGCATAAGGCTTCCAAGCTTGAGTGTTGTGGAGTAACATGCTTGCATACAGGTAAAATAAACCTTGGTGGAATTATAAAAGAATTCAAGTTTTGATGAATATCAAAGGATTAATGTAATCATGGTTTAATTAAATGGATTAAGGTTTATTGACACTAATCCATGTTACATTATCCCCGCCAAGTGATATGCATTGGTTTCTATGGAGACAGGTTGCTAATGACAAAAGTCAAGGGATGGGAATACCCCTATTACCTAACGTGATTTTTAACATCATGCCATGAAGGAATGATAATGAGAGTGAGCTCAATAGATGAAAATATATATGTCCCAAAGAATGGTAAATAGAAGGGAATATAACAAAAAAAATCATAATTACATGAAGAGGTGAGATTTTATGGATTCTTTTGGTTGGACTGAGGTGGTTGATGCCATATAGGTTAGTTATGGCTGCCATATTGGAATTTAGAAGATGTGGACATGGACCCGACACACTGTTAATATGACACATGGTAGTTAGAGAGGGTTCTTTTGAATTTCGGTTCGGTTGAACCGACCTTACAAGTGGTAGTTGGAAATGGTGCTTTTCAATGTTCATTTGACCGAATCCACCTAATACATGGTATAAGTTTGTGATGCCACTTGGCATGGGGATGCTACATGTTGTTGACATGGAGTCTACATGGCCAGGGGGCATGTCACTCGAAGCTTGACTCCCTAGAGGTGTTTTGTATTGTTTCTTTTATAATGTGGGTGTGGTAGATAGAAGACATAATACAAATATTTTCCTATTTCCTCACATAAAATTTCCCTCTCATCGCAAAGGTTTGACAATGATAATTCCCAAAATGTGGGTGTGGTTGATGAAAGGCACATGATGAGACTATGCCCATCATCTAATGCAAAATTTCCCATCACACTATTCAAATTCTAGTGTATAACTTCACTCTGTTGGGGCACAGTGGCACTATAGGCCCAAGATGATGTGGAAGCACCTCAGAAAATGGGTGCAATGGCCCGAAAACATATTGTGTGCCAAGCTAGATGACAAGTGATGTGGAAATGCCATGTAGGCCACTCAGGTTACCATGTGGAAAAACCTTGCTAATGTGGCAAGGGTTAAGGGACCCGAGCTTCAAATGGGCATAACTTTAAATATAGAGTCAGATTGAAATACAATTTATGCCATTAGAAATATCTCGATGACCTAAATACCATGGTAATATCTATTTTGGATTTTCAAAAGATTGGAAAAAGATGATTTTTGTAACCCCATCTTAATAATGAGGTCATAGAGGTCTGGTTAGTTTAAAGGAACACCTTCCACATCCCAAGAAATATCCAAGGGGGTGGAAGGGTGTGATATATGTGTGTGTGTGGTGAAAATGAAATTGTATATAATAGTGGAAGTACATTTTTTTTAAAAGAGGAAAGACAATGAAATTGTATATAACAGTGGAAGTACATTTTTTTTAAAGGAGGAAAGACACTAGTATTGAGGCTTGTTACAATTATTGAAATTTTTTATTTTTTGAAAATGAAAGAAAGAAGACTTCCTTATAATGTTTGCTTAATTGCATGTTGTGGGTTACTTACATTTAAAATACATATTGAATAAAAATAGATTAACATCATTACGAGCATGAACCATAAGGGAAATCACATTAATATTGGTTTGGAAAATTAATTATTAATTCCAGAGCCAAATATAATTGAAAAATAAGATAGTTTTTGCAAAAACCAATATGAAATGAAGAATTTGCAAGGAAAAATTAATGATTATGAATATTTATCTCAATTCAATGTTGCAACTTTTGATAAATAAGAGATCAACATAATTCTCAATTTACCATGTTTCTGGAACATTGGGTTCATTTATAGTAAACACAAAGATTTATTTTTTTACTTTTCCCTACAAGAAGAGGGAAGTGACCTTTTTGGAAATTACAATGATATCAGATTTGATAGTACCTTCACCATATTAACTTAAAGGTGATCATTGAAGAAATTCAAAATCCAATATCAAAGATGTTAAGAAAATTCAATGAGGTTATCACAAATAAAAACAACGAGAATTCTCACTTAAAATATCATAGGCAAAATTACTTATACAAGTAAATGAAACAAAAATTAGAAAGAGAAAAGGAATGGATCAATAAGAAATTCAATGAAGACCTATAAAAAAAATTGAAGAAAATTATTGCTTTAAGAGCCTTAATCAAAATTTTCTTCAATAAATTAGAACATTAAAAAATGAGAAACTAAAGTATCAAAAGATTAAGGAAAAAATCTATAAATTAGAAGATCAATAAATTTCATGTCGCAGGAACAATAACTAAAATCATTTTATGTAATTAAGAAACTTGATAATGTTGAGCAATCATTTGCAAAATAGAATGTGACAACTTATCTATATGAAAGTATCAAAATATTGAGATTAGAAAGTCCCAATTGTGGAGAAGAGAACAAATAAAGATCCCATTGATCTTAGTCCTCATAAAGATACAAATCCAATTGAAGTCAAAACATACTCAGATGTTGTTTTAGAAATGATGAGAATTCCAACTAAAGATCCATCAACAAACCAAGAAAAATTAGTACATGAAGGAAAACACACACCTTAAGTAATCCAAAAATATTTTACAACCATGATAAGGGAAATAATATTACAAGAACTCCTTATTAGCATCCAAATAATAAGGGAAAATATCTTAAAAATTAAGTGTATATGTATCATTCCAGAGAAAAACAAAAAAAAAAGAAGCAAAAAACAAAAAAAATTAACCTATCTACTGAAGAATATTGATAATAGTATAATTATGTTTCATAATAGTAATTCATCTTTGAAATCATGTAAGCACAACATTCCATATAGGATCAAAGTATGATGGTTAGATCATGTTATTGTTAAAAGATTGTGCTTAGTGCTTAGAAATATATACCATCTTGTATCATCAAAGATGACAATGTCAAGAACAACGAGTCATGCAAAAATATTACAAGCTAGTGAAAATGACGTCAATCCTTTCCATAAGTATTGTTTGAAGGAAAATCATTTATAAAGGGGAAGTATTGTTATGGACAAAAATATAAAATAATACAAATAATATAAACACGTTAACTAATACTTATAATTAATGATGAGACATATGAAAGGTGTTAGGTCCCTGTACTACTAGTGTAACCCCTTATTGTTATTAGTACAACCCCCTTATTATATTGTTGAGCCCATGTAGTCCCCATATTGTTATTATTGTGCCCCATACAAGCCCACTATTGTTATTATTGTGCCCTTACATTATTATTGTTATGTTGGCTCTGATTATATTATGACCCCTTAGACTCCTATATATAGAAAGGAGGTCTTGTCATTTGTATCATTCAAGAATTGTTCATTTGTGTAATGTGAAGGAGGTTTCCCCCTCAAAGAGGCTTATTTCTAAGGCATTGATCTATCTTTTCTATCTTTTTGTGAGCTGGTTTCACAACATTTGGTATTAGAGCTTTGGATTCTAGGGTTTCACTGCTCCAAATAGGTCAGCATGGTATTTTCACTATAACTTGTTTTCTGTGATGTTTCAGAAGCTAACAAAAAATCCATTTGAGAATAAATCTTGTAAACCGCGCGTCCGAACTTCAGATCTTGTTGAGCTATATTTTCGGAGATATAATATGAGGAAGTTAGGGTTTTTGAAAGCTCTAGAATTTCATCTAAAACAGGTCATCATGGTATTTTCGCTATAACATTTTCTCTACAATGTTTCAGAAGCTAAAGAAAAAACCCATTTGAGAAGAAACTGTTCTGAATCTTGGGTCTGAATTTTAAATCTTGTCTCGCTATGTTTTCGGATATATGATCTAAGCAAGTTAGGGTTTTTCTAGACTCCCGAATTACATCCTGAACAGGTTACCTTGGGAAAATTGTCATAACTTTCTCTCTCATCAACAAATTGAAATTTCATAAGAAGTTACAAAAAGAGGACGAATTTTAGTTTTCTGTGCATATTTTTCAGACCCGAAGGTTGAAACAGTGACCCGTGGCACGTCGTACAAATTCACTCTATTGAAGCATTATATAATCAGGTCACCTTAGGAGATTGGGCATAACTATTTCTTGGAGAATCAAATTCTAATTAGACTTACGGTGTTAGAAAGAGGACTCAGAGGGCTACTATAGGAGACAATTTCAAAACTTTGAGATCTGAAAGCACAGAGTTACAACAATTTCAAGATCAAGCTACTGAAACCAACAAAAGGCAATATGAGGAAGTTTCATGGAAAGGATCTAGTAAATTGGATACTATAGATGGAGCAATATTTTGTTCTACATGGTGTACCACTGTTACAAAAGGTATGTATTGCATCTTCATATTTAGAACCTGATCAATTTTTATGGTATGAAGGGCTTTGTTCTCATAAGCAACTTGTTACGTGGTCAATTTTCACGGAGGAAATGATAGCACATTATGAGGATACAAAGAGCAACACCTTCTTTAGAGCAACACCACAACAATAGTAAAAGGGCTTTATGACATAGTGGAAAGTAAAATTATGGCAACAAGGAAGTCTACCCTCACAACTATAAAGATGGAAGTGTTGTTTCTCCTAGCCTTCCACAACCTACAAGGGTTACACCACAACAATTGGAAGAAAAAAGAGAAAAAGGGCTTTGTTACAATTGTGATAACAAATACATTAAAGGTCATAAGTGTGTTGAAAAGAAATTATTTTACATTGATTGTGGAGAGGAGGAAGGAAAGGATCAAGAAATGTCAAAAGAAGAGTATATACACCAGGAATCAACCCCAGAGAAAGAAGAAATGAATCCGACCATTTCTTGTAAAGCATTGGAAAGAATTACCACTCCTAAAACTCTCAATATAGAAGGACATATCAAGAAGAAAAAGGTTCAAGAAGTGAAACATCACATTGAGAAAGAAGAAATGAATCTGACCATATCTTGTAATGCATTGGATGGAATTACCACTCCTCAAACTATCAATATAGAAGGACATATCAAGAATAAAAATGTTCAAGAATTGAAAGATCACATCGAGTCTCAAGAAATCAATCCGACAATATCTTGTAATGCATTGGAAGAAATTACCACTCCTCAAACTATCAAGATACAAGGGCATATCAAGAAGAAAAAGGTAAGAGTGTTGATTGATTCGGGTAGTACCCATAATTTATTAATTGTAAGATAGCCAAGGAATTGAATTGCTTCCTATATCCAGCACCAGAGTGTCAAGTGATGGTTGCAAGTGGAGGAACCATAAATTGCTCTAGAAAGTGCCATAATATCAAGCTATCCATGGGAGAATATGTATTGAATAGACCAATGCTTTCCATTCCAATGGGTGGTGTTGATGTTTTACTAGGAGTCTAATGGATACAATCTTTGGGTACGATAGCTTTTAATTTTCAAGAACTTTTCTTGAAATTTTTTTGGGAAGGAAAGGAAGTTGAATTGAGGGGTATCGAAGGAAAACCTTGAAAGATAATCACTCTAACAACATGAAAAAGCTTCTAAATAAAGAACGATGGGGTGTAATTGCACAATTATTTTCACTAGAGGATCCCACATCGAAATCATGTATTTCTCCAGATCTCCAAAATGTTTTGGACAATCATTCCAAGGTATTTGAGACTCCCAAAGGCCTCCCACCTATTCGTGATCATGATCCTGCTATTCATTTGATTCCACAAAGTGTTCCTCCAAACATTAGGCCTTACATATATCCATATGCCAAAAGGAGTGGGAACTCATTCAAAAGTTGCAGAAGATCCCAGTTCAAATAGTATTGCGAGAACTTGAGAAGGAAGGAAAAATCATATTGGAACCTGAAGCAGTCACAGAACCGAGAAATCGAAAGCTATGAAATAGATCAATTTCAGAGTATATCATCAAGCGGAAGAACTTACCTGCTGAAGATTCCACATGGGAGGACAAGAATTTATACATAAGCATCAAGAACTACTCAAGCGTTGAGGACAACACTTTTTGAAGGAGAGGGGCATCTTAGGTCCCTATAATACTAGTGTAACCCCTTATTGTTATTAGTACAACCCCCTTATTATATTGTTGTCCCCATATTGTTATTATTGTGCCCTTACATTATTATTGTTATGTCGGCTCTGATTATATTATGATCCCTTAGACTCCTATATATAGAAAGGAGGTCTTGTAATTTGTATCATTCAAGAATTGTTCATTTTTGTAATGTAAAGGAGGTTGCCCCCTGGAAGAGGCTTATTTCCAAGGCGTTGATCTATCTTTTCTGTCTTTTTGTGAGCTGGTTTCATAAAAAAAGGACATGTCCAGACTAAAATACTCAACTTTAAATTAAAGGGAACTCTAACCCAATATTTGTAAAGGGGCCCTCATTTCTAATTCCATATAACTTTTACTCATACAATTTATATAATATTATCTATCCCTTAATGGATACTTTTATATTGCAAGTATTTGGAAATTTTAACTTATGGGCCAATTTTAGCTATCGTGTTAGAGCTTCGAAGAGATATTTTCGGATTAGGTGCATTTTACTAATATGTTTATTTATTTATTTTTGTTAAGCTTTATATATTCTCCTTTTTCATTAATTATAGAGAAAATTTACACCACATAGAATTGGATAGGTGGCCTCAACTTGTCCAGTGGGAAACCAAGTCTATTGGCCACCTATTCACATTATATGCCATCTAGTAGCAAAAAATATTAAGTCTCTCTATCCAAGTAATATAAGTTTCAGATTCTTGTCCACTTCCATACTCTAGAGTTCTACATACATATATAATTACATAGACAAATTTAAAAGCTATCCGCATATATAAACAAAACTATCGGAAAGTAGGCATGATAATCATGTTGTTTAGATGATTTTGATCCCACCAGTGTTGGATCTTTGGCATTCGTACCAGGCAACTTTGTCTGGACCAAGATACATGACAAGTGTTGCTCAATTCGGCCAAGGCGAACGTCTTGTTTGTGTAGTTGAAACTGCACCTTCTTAAATTCTTGCTTGTAATTCGACATTCCTTGAACTATGACTGACATGCCTACCGAGATATTCTCTATCGCCTTTCCCAGTAGGTTTTTCATCAGTTAGTATAAGTAGAGGATCTGCTTGAATTTGGTGATTCTGCCTCTTGTGTTTCCATGGTCTGGGACAGAGACTCTCCAATCCTCTAATTCTATATCTGTCTCACTCTCCTGCTTCACTTTTCCTTCCCATTCTTCTAACAGATTTGAAATTTATTCATTGGTTCCCTCTCGGTAAGTGACTTCCGCATCACTAATTAACCATTCGAAAGACTTTTGACCCCGTCAACCACCCAAAGGTCTAGGTTCTGTGTCTTTCGTTATTGCGTGATGTTTCTTACTATGGCCTCGGGTTTTTGCAGGTCATGCCATGGTCTCTCTGGCCCAGTCCTGTACTGTGAGGCAAACTGTAACATGATTAAACTTCAATGTATTACAACAAGGTGCATGCACACAGGTGGTAGGGTTGCGTCGCTCCATCCCGCCAGCTTCAAACCCCCTTGTCAATTGCAATACCATGCCCCTCATGGTTGCAGGAGGGTCCCACAAAAGGGACCAACCCATGAACTACACTAGAAGTTGAATTTCGCAAAAGATTCCCCTCCTTAGCAACGGTCCAACATGCATTATCTCTCCAATCCCAAGTAAAAATGTGCAACTGCCTACGAACCGTCGACCTAACCTGGCTAGCATGACCATTGTTATCTACCTAGTTAGCAATAAGAGGACCCAACATAGGTATCCAACCATCCCTGAACCACATAACATCGTCATCCCCAACTCTCTTGTCATAGCCAATCTCACTTTCCTGCCAGGTTTCCCACCAGCGTTAATTCTCCTCCTTCTCCCCCATTCCCAGATCTCTACAAAGCCCCCTTCGGCTGCACATGGTCATGTTATAGAGGTTTCCTCTCAAAATGTGAGTGAAATCACAGACATCCTCATAGCCCAACCCCCCAGCTTCTCCAGCAACACACTTGCATGCTTCAATACTATGCCCCCTTCCCAGAGGCATAAAAAATCCCATACGGGAGAGGAGAATCTCGAAGCAAAGTGAGATGGAGAGAGTTCTTATCCTATGCCAAAGACAAAAGAAAAAGAAAACACATGCCACTAGACTGCACCCCCATCCCCCCACATCCTTATAATCCATCCCCAAGATTCCTACCCTCTCCCTCAAACGAAACCTGAAACAAGGCAGCATAATGAGATGAGGGACATGTATGATAACATACCTGTAATCCTTCGTGCGCATTCGATGGAGTTGTTGTTTCTCATGCCGCCACAGAACTAGCCCACCGCTCCAGTCTCCTTGCCCATAATCGAGCTTATACTCACCAGACTTCTCTCCAGGGCAATTACAAACTCAAACACTTCCCTTCCTCCCATTGCCACGAGTGTGGGGGGGGCAGCAGTTATGTACCTTGTAGTAATAACCATTAACCCCATATTAATGTGGTAATCCGCCAGCTCACACCCTGATTGGGGGTTTGGCCTACTGATTGGTCATGCTGAAAACTTTGCCTCTCATCCTGCACCAGAATCATAATTATTTTTAAAATGGGTTAAAAATGTTGTTTCTTGATATTGGATCTACTTTTAGACATTTCCACTTTAATTACAACATTAATTAAATTTACAGGATTGTGAAATTTACAATACCATATTTAATAAAGACCAATTTACTTGTTGGTTAATGATTTAAGTTCACATTTAGTGATCATTAGGTTCAAATATATTATAGCTCCATTTTAGATTAACTAATCAACATAGTTGAATGTGGCACAATGGTCTAGGAACTTAGTTTAGATAATGGAAGAGAGAATCTTGTTTAGAGATGCAAATAATTTTTTACATAGGTTCATATCTTCTCTCTAAACCTGTGAATTCTATTGTTTTTACCTTTTATAATTTATGTTAGTTGAGCTACTCAAAGAAATGCAGTGCTCCAGATTAGGAGGTAGAGTATTAGGATGCTTTATTATATCAAAGACCCATCTTAATTAGATGTTTAAATGTACATAAGTTCTAGGGTACTATCTATTAAGCGCTAACAAACCCATCTAAACTAGACATCTATGAAGTGCTAGGATACTAATATGTTAAGCCCTAAGGTGGATTGAAAATATATTTTGATAGGAATAATAAAAAATTCTTTGGGTAGTGATGCACTATCATATATTCACTGCCATAAAGGTTGAACATTTCAAACATGTTTCCAACCATTGATATAAGAAACCTTGAGTTAAATGAAGATACCATAACTAGGATCTATGTTTGCATATAAAAGACTATGTAAACTAATATCAAATATATATTTAGATGTCAGAAGATAGAACAACAAACCCTTGTTGAATGTACCAAAAAATTTGCAACTTCTACATTTTGATGCCTCCATATTTCCTTAGAAGCCAAAGATTGTTTTGGGCATCACATAATGTCATTAGAACCTATAGAAAGAATTATTATCCATGCATTTATGAAAAAAGTTAATACAAAGACATAGCAAAAAAAAAGTTATAGTTCCATATTTAATAACAATATTATAATTTATTACTATGTACCAACTTTTCAGAGTAAACATTAAGATAATTTCTTATAATAATTAACAACTTCATGGAAAATCTACATAAAATTTGGGCATTCCAAATACCCAAAGAACACTAAGAAAGGGTCGTAATAAAATTTTATAAGTTTTTCTATATGGGGTTATGACATGTCGAGTTATATGATACCTTTCACAACATGACATAATAGATCCAAAATTAATATAGATCTATCCTAGTAAAAACCTTGTTCTTAAGACCTTCATCGTTAGCCTATAAACCAACGAAGAAAGTTAAAAGAATTGAATTAGAACATACTTGAACATAAGAATAAGAAGAATATGCAAAGCTTATGAGAAGAGGGTATGTGAACTAGACTATCACATATTTCCTACTAGTGATCATTGTTGAATTTACAACATAAAGATAGAATAGTAAACTACAAAAGTCTAAAAATTCCATTAGAAATAGAGTTTAAATCAAAACGGTAATAAAATTAGGCTACAATTTTGTATATAATCAAATTACAAGAATGACTATACCTCTAAGGCTACTTTGGACCTACAACACTACCTGCATCTAGCACAGTGTTCAAATCCCTTGGCTCAGCCTGCTGTCATGTTGTCTTTGGCTCTGGTTCAGAGGTTAGGGTTTTGGGCGGCTGGCTGAAATCTTTGAGGCGTTCCAGCAAAGCCTGAGGCGGAGCTGCATCTTCATCCCCCACTTCTTATCGCTAATCCGAACCCTCGTGACGCGGAAATAAAGAATCATTCACCAAAGTGCAGCACTAAATTCCTTTTTCTTGTCTTCGAATTTGTACCTGGTTTGAAGGACTGCTCATCTTCGGCTCTGAGAACAATGGAAGAGTACCCAGACGACCTGCAATGTGTATAGACTCGGGAGGCTGAGAAGAGAGTCCGTTTTTTTTAGATTTCGGTGGTCTACAAATTGAATCCCTGCTGTGCCATTCTACTTTGGCGGATAAGCCTAAGGGAAGGCTTTTGGCATTTCTAATCTGAGCTACGGAGCGAGAGCGAGGCATTTTTGGTATTTAGGTTTTCACTGCATGGGGGCGAGGTGGCTGCCCTAGCCGCCTCTACCCCCGAACTCGCCTCTGCGCTAGTTGGGACCGAATGGGTTCCTTCACTGCGGCAGATGGTGTTGTTTTTTGGCTAGCTTATCCATTGAGGTTTTTTGGAGCGTTGAGGGAACTGGGGTGTGGAGGTAACTGTCTCTGCATTGTTTCGTGCCACTTCATCATCGCTGGGTTTGCTGGGGTTTCTGCTGGCTACCGAGGATGTTTGGGGTAGTTTTTTTCTACCTTTGGTTTTGTCTGTTTCAGGAGGAGAGTTTGAGGGGGCGGGGGAGAAGTGGCTACCCTGGTTGCTCTCTTCCTAAGAATGACTCAAAATGGTAAACTCCCACCTAAGAATGGTAAAATAGGTATGTTCACTCTGCCCTACCCTATTTATAACATTGATTACAATATTGTGGATGATCTTAAGAAATCTCGAGCTAATATCACATACTTCGATTTGCTAAAATTAACAAAACAAAGAGATCTACTCTTGAAAGCTATGAATGAATGGAATTGCAAATCTCCCACCAATCCAAGTAGTCAAACTAAAAATTCGGTGTCCAGACTCATTAGTACCTCGAGTATATCCCAAAAGCCACCAGCCATGGAAGCCACTCTCTCAAAAATAAATCGAGTGCCCCAAGATGTCAGTGTAGCCATGATAGGAAGGAAATCAAAATCCATGACTCCACCTTTCCTTATCACATTTGAAATCTTCAACATGAACGTACACAATTGCTTGGTAGATTCTGGTGCCTCGTCCACTGTTATGCCTTACGTTGTTGCTAAAATACTTCGCGCGATACCCGAGAAAACTGAAACTCGAATTATGCAATTGAAGAGAATGAATGTGAAAGTAATTGGGAAATTGAAAGATGTTTTGGTTTGGATGGCTACCAAAACATAGTACACACAAGTCATTGACATAGTGGTATTCGACATACCCGAGGCTTATGGAATGCTGCTTAGTAGGGACTGGTCAACAAAACGAAATGGATATTTCTCAACTGATTGGTCCCATCTCTTGCTGCCTCAGAAGGGAAAAGGTGATATGATGAGGGTTGATCGGGAAAGATACATGAAGTATGTGGTAACGGAACTAAATGGCCCCAATGAACCTGTAATGTTTACCAACTCTATCCATGGGAATTATAGTTTGACGTTTGTGCCACGGAAACCTGTTTTGGAGAGTCCCATGCAGAGATAGTTGAAGAAACTATGACAACACACAATTGGAGGCTCACCCCTACAATCCAATTGATGGATTATCCTATATTATAGTAGATGATAGGACTAACTTCATAGAAAGCAGTTCAATTGATGTAACATTAGATTCTATATTTTGGACACTCTAGTTTGATGGCTCTAACTACCTTGAAGGTGCAGGTGCTGGGAGCATTCTCATTGACCCACAAGGTAATCAACATCTAATGACCAGCCGATTGGAGTTCGTGTGCACCAACAACAAGGCAGAATATGAAGGCTTGTTGCAGGGCCTGAAGAAAGCCATTGATATGAAGGTGAAAAATATTAAAGTTTTTGGTGACTTACAGATAATTGTTGACCAGGTAAGGAAAAGGATACATTGCAATTCGCCACACCTGGTAAGATACCAACATGAGGTATGGAGTTTAATTGACAATTTTGATTCTTTTAATATCACATACATACCTCGATGGAAAAACCGAGATGTCGATCTGATGGCTATTATGGCTTCAAAACTTTTTCCTAATATTAGATTAAACAAGAATAAATATTATGTTGAATTGATTTTCAAACCATCTTTGCCTGATAACATCTCAAACTGGCAGGTGTTCAAAAATGATGAGCAAATCCTTGAGTTCCCTGCACTGTGATAAGACATTCAAAAATGTAGTCATTGATGAAAAAGAGCATGATAGGCTTATGAATGAGAGGGAAGATGAGGAAAAAGACCAGTCCAATATAATTCCCAAGTAAGTTGTCAAGATGGAGAACTTGTATGACCTTCATGATAAATTGAAGAAGCTGACTAACTGCAAAACACATAGCTCATCCATGAAGTATGAATCAGTCAACCTTGGAACCAAAGAAGACCCAAAATTTTTTAATTTTGGCTTAGGATGCTCTCCACAAGAAAGAGTTGTGTTTGTTAGGCTATTTAAAGAGTACATGGATGCCTTTACATGGACATATAGTGACTTAAAAGCCTTTGATACCAGCGTTATGCTTCATGTGATTTCGTTGGAGAAGGATGTTAGGCCATACGAACGAAACCTTTGCAAGATACATCCAAGCATGGAATCGTTGGTGAAGAAAGAATTAAACAAAATGTTGGACGCCAAAATCATTTTTCTTGTTAGGCACACCCGCTGGGTAGCCAACCTCGTGCCATTAAGAAAGAAAAATGGAGACATCAGGTTATGTATCGATTTCAAAAACCTGAACAAAGCATCACAGAAAGATAACTATCATATCCCCTCTATGGAACACATTCTTCAGCGCGTTTTTGGGTCTGAAATGTTGTCCCTATTGGATGGTTTTTCGGGATATAATCAAGTGTTGGTGGCGAATGGAGATCAAATCAAGACAACCATCAACACTAAATGGGGCACTTATGAAAATCGTAAAATGTCTTTTGGACTTATTAATGTGGGCGCCACATTCCAAAGAGATATGGACATAAATTTTCGAGGATTGATTAACATATCAATAGCAGTGTACATGGATGAAATTACTGTCTATTCGTATCACAAAAGGGATCATATCTATCACTTGAAACAAATTTTCGAAAGATGCCGAAGGTATGGAATATCGTTGAATCCCAAGAAGAGCGTTTTTGCAGTTACAGAAAGGAAACTACTGGGTCATATCCTCTCTAAAGAAGGGATTGTTATTGATATTGAAAGAATAGAGACCATCATGAGAATAAAACCCCCTAGAAATAAAAAGGAAATGCAATCTTTCTTCGGGAAGATTGATTTCATTAGGAAATCCATCTCAGGTTTCGCAGAAATAGTGCATCCCATGCAACTAATGATGAAGAAAAATGTTTTGAATAGGTGGAGCAATGAAGCTAAGAAATCATTTCAGTAAATTAAGGAGGCCATCGCAGAAGCTCCTACATTGGTTAGCCCCAATTTCGACAAGGAAATATTATTGTACACTTTCACCTCTGATGTTTCATATGCCAGAATCCTCACCCAAAAAATGATGATGGAAATGAAGTCCCTATCTCTTATATGAGCTCTAATCTTCAAGGAGTAGAACTGAACTACCCAGACATGGAGAAAAAAGGCTTTGTGGTTTTTAAAGCTGTAAAACACTTCCGCCCTTATTAAAGGCCAGGACTAAAGTAATCATTCCCCATCCTGCCATAAGATCCCTCTTCTTGCAGAAAGAAATGGGTGAATGGAGAGGGAATTGGATAACCGCACTTCAAGAATTCGACCTCGAGATTAAGCCGACGAAGATAGTTCGATGGCAAGGATTGTGTAGGCTAGCAGTAGAAGCCTTGGTGGATAAAGAAGGGGTGTCCAAGAACTAGAAGCATAAAGCATGCAAAATGCACAAGTATAATTCAAGGAGGAACCCCTATGGATTAATGAGACACTGATATATGAGTGTGAAACGTTGGAAGCCCTTTTGGATTCTGAGTCATGGTATTATGACATACGCTTTTATCTAACACGGGGAGCATGTCCTGAACACATGGATGCATCACGAAGGAGAGCACTCAGATTGAAATCTAATTGGTATCACTTGGCCAATGACACATTATACAGAAAAATTATGATGGAATGTGGCTGAGGTGTTTGGAAAAGGATGATGCTAATCATGTCTTGAGAAAAATGCACGATGACCCAGTAGGTGGTCACTGTGGTGGAGAGACCACCGCTCAAAAAATATTAAGAGCTAGATATTATTGGTCCACAGTGTCTAGAGACTCACATGCTTACGCTCGAAAATGCAAGGTATGTCAAACTGCTATAGGACAAGAAAGAAAGCCAATGGTTCCCCTCACGCCCATTATGATTTATCACCCATTCTAGCAATGGGGGCTAGATGTCATAGGCGAGATCACTCCGAACTCTTCACAGAAGCATAAGTATATACTCATGGCGACTAACTACTTCACCAAATGGACCGAAGCCATCCCACTTCGAAAGGTAAATGAAGATGAGGTAATATCATTTATTGAGAAATTTATTATCAACAGGTTTGGCATCCATGATGCTCTCATATTTGACAATGCTTCTTACTTTTCATCACTGAAATTGAATGAATTTTTTATTGATAAATCAATTCACATAAGGTATGCATCAAACTATTACCCCCAAGGAAATGGAGTTCCAAAGTCCTCAAACAAAAACCTCATCCTCATAATTCGTAAATCTGTCGCCGACAACCAGAGGAATTGGCACAACGCCCTAACAAATTCCCTTTGGGATGATAGAGTCACCCCAAAAGTGGCATTAGGAAACTCCCCATACTTCCTCATCTATGGACAGGAAGCCATCCTACCTCCCAACATTACCCTTCCCTCCTTACAGCTCTCCCAAGCTTCAAGAGGGACCCCTTCAGCCTTACTTCAAAAAAGGATCAACCAACTGGTGAGGTTGGAGGAATTGAGAGATAAAGCCAGAAATAAATTCAGAAACCACCAAATGATTGTGAAGAGATGGTTTAATCGCCATCTGGCAAGAGATAAAGATTACCAGGTAGGAGAGCTAGTCCTAAAATGGGACAAGTTGAATGAGCCAAAAGTTAAACACATGAAATTCCAACACTTATGGCTGGGCCCGTCCCAAATTGAGGAGAAAATTAGTCAGGGGACTTACAGATTGAAAACTTTACAGGGGGAAACTGAAAAACTCCCTGTTAATGGCCAACATCTTAAGAGATACTTCCAATAAACACCACATGGTGGTTACCTCCTGAGTAGGTTAGGATTCATTTTTATCTTTTTTCTGTTAGCTTAATTATATTTTCATCCCTTCTGTTCTTGTTATTTTCGCAAAGTTTATTTTTCCTATATTTTGAATTTCAATCCTTTTCAACCAGCGGATTTCTGTCCTCCACTCTCGTTTTCACTTTTATAAACTCTCTCGAGAGTGCCCTCATTCGCCACCTTCAGCTTTTTCCTCCCTCATTAACCTACTGATGAGTCTACTGATCCTATATTCATCGTTACCTTGCGAATCAAACAAACTTTCAATGAGCCTATGAGAACTTGAAAATAAGTTGTGGAATTCAAATCGAAGCCACTCATTAGCATCTATTGGGAACTAGGTAAGATCTGTTGATAACCTAGATGCCTGGAGAATGTAGGGGCATCTTTATAAAACAAAAAAATGTGTAACCACAACTGGACTCATATGGAGGAATGCTACATTTAACAACAAATCCCACTCAGACCTAGTCTATACTTGCTTGTAAGGTTTGCAGTTATTCTCCATTGGTCCCATCGACCACACTAAGTTTTCCAATATCTATCATCTACAAGTAAACCTCCTTTCATGGGCTAAGCTCACTGTCATATACCTTGTGGCAAATCCAATTGTGCTCTAGTCCTTCTGCCTGAAACTGGAAGGACTTATGTAAAAGAAAATGAAATGTTGAGTCCTTGTGCCAATCTAGAAGGACAGGTTGTTTGGGAAGCCGGTTAGAGTAGGGACAGTTGCTGGGCTCAGAGTATCGGTTGACATAGCAAACCTAACCTTGCTTAAGCGGTTTAACAAATATGGCATGATCCATGACTATGCTCCATTCAATCATATGAAAATATAACACTGAAATTCTTACATAAAGTGCAGATAAACATATCTACATCAACTTGGATGAGTGATAAAGAGCTGAGGTACACACCTAAATAGGTATTGACAGACCAGTGATGACCTCAAAATGATTTTTGAAAGTAGAAAATAGGTAAGGGAGGGTCAATAAATCCCATAATACTACCATTGGAGAATGCTTTTCAAAACCCTATCAATAAGTTGAAGCTATTTGTCTTTATCCCACCCGAAGCAATTAATGTTGAAGTGGAACCCATGCTTCTCAATCTATATAGTTTGCATTTCAAGTTTGTCTTAACACCTTGATGTTCTATTGATCTAGGGCTTATTTGGAAACAGAGATAACTGGGTCGCCCAGTGGTTTGCCATTTGTTGTGGCCACAACCACCACCCTATTAGAACATGCTCTGGTCGCAAATTTGAATGGGCCCGCTAGAAGTTTGATCTTTCACTTCTCCGAATGATCTGTTCTTATCTCAAGGATTCTAACTCTTTGCCGAGTCAAATCTTCAATTCTTAATGGTTAGGCCCCCCTTAACAAATCTCTGATGCATGATTCATCTATAACCCTTTCTAGCCCTTCATTCATATCCTTCATCAGGACCTTTTCAATCTTCATAAACCTTCACCAAACCCCACTCTCTACTATGTTTGTTTTGGGATCCAACCCGCAAAACCTTCTATTCCATCCTTATTTCTATCTCAATGCTTTTGCAATGGAAACACTCTGCAAACATCCTTAACTTACCCTTTCCATGCCTTCTCAGTATTTACACATTTCCCTATGCCTACCTTTATCGCTATCACAATATCGCAATTTCCACAGTCACACTACACATTCCCCTCTTGCATCCAATATGCGATGACTTTTCAGACTCCAGATACAATTAATCACATCTGTATATATATCGGGTTCGCCGCTACATCGCTTATCGCAATCGACGAAGTCCATGGCATATACATAAAGCACGATGCAATATGGCGGACCCGCCGCCATTATTAACCATAACACATATTTATTTTAGGTCCGGATCCCATCACATATCGCAATCGGTGGAGTCCAACGCTTGTATAGAAGGCCCACCGCAATCTACTAGACCCACTGGGATAATTAACCACAACATATATATTTTTCGAGTCAGCTACCCAATCGCAAATCACAATCGGCGGAACCCGAGGCCTGTACACAAGGTGTTCCCTGATATGGAAAACTCGCCAATATTATTAAGCGCAGCATATACGTTTTCGAGTTCGGAGCCCATCACAAGTCGCAATCAGTGGAGCCCATGGCTTATATATAAAACGCGATGCGATATGGTGGATCCGCCGACATTATTAACCATGGCACATATATATTTCGAGTCTGGTCTATCGCAAAGCGCAATTAGCAGAGCCGAAGGCTTAAACATAAGGCATGACGCGATTAGCGGACTTGATGATAATTATAGATTCGAGGGAATATTAGTTGAAGTCCGACCTTATGGTTCAACCGCAGGTTTTCCCGTGTTTTCGCATGTATTTCGATAAAATGTTGTGGTCCGGGTTTTCAAAGGAAAATCCCGTGGAGGGGATGGTCTGCTTGTGAAGCATTTTCGAAGCAATCCTTGAGTAAAAATGCATATTGTGGACAACAAGAATACATGTCACTGTAGTTTCGGTGGTCTGATAATTGTAGTTGCTCTGTGTTGCAAGATTAAATAGAAACTGTGGCTGAATGCAAGATTTGTTTTTGAGCATGTTTTTCATAGTTCTCATAATCATAGCTATTATGAATTATTTCTGTAGGTGAGTTCAAGTGGACCCGGTAGCGGATAAAGGCGATTTATATCAAGATGACACCTCTGCACCATCGGTGTCGATATTTCAAAAACATATTCTGTAGAAAGGGATGTGAACCGCCATAGTGCATAATGGAGGCATGCACCATGTCAAGAGGAAGAACAACACTGATACATCAAGATGCTATTACCTCCAAACACACCTTCAATCATGCCAGATGTGGGATGATGATCGCCAGAGTGTCTTCAACTTCCTTTACAAATTGAAGGGGAATAACATCCGCTCAATACAAGTGCGAAGGGATGACATGCAATCATCCTCTATTAATCAACGTCTATATATTTCCACAGGGAATGAAGCGCTCTAGCAAATATTCCCTCTACATGTCAACATGTACACCAACTATTCTATGATTGTATACTCTGATTTGTATATCGAAAAGGGAAGGGAGGTGAAAGGTTAAGGGAAGACAGAGGGTCATTTCCTTCTGCATAAGTATTACCTCCGAAGATGAGAGGAGGGCTTTTTTTTTGGGCAGAACAACTTTTGATATATTGTGAATAAAGAATATTGTTTGGTCGAGAAAGAGCCTTTTTCAGATTCATTTGCCTCTCCTTTCATGTGTTTAGAATCAGGATGTCATTGCTGGCATAAATATAAATGTGATTTGTTTTGTGCATATTGATAACAAACCATTCGGGACTAGTCTTGGTCATTCAAATATGATTTGTTACCATGGTTAATTCATGAAAGGTTGTTGATTCGAAACCTTGTTAAACATTAGTTGCAAGTGTTATTTGTATGGAAAGGAATGTGTATTCCTGTACAAGTAATCCGATTGCAATAAAGATTTAATAAAACCTTGTTCATCTGTGAACCAGTAATTGATTCATTTGGACTTGGAATCTATATATGATGTTTAGTCTCTTTTGTTATTCTCCTGTAGGATAGATCAAAATAGCTAGGATTAGCATAAGTAGTTAAAATTAGTGTAGATAGGATTTGATACCTATAGGTTAGTTGTTTCTCTTTGTTGATTTAATTGAATTCTTCCTCCAAGAAGTAATCTTTCAACACATATAACAGTTTATGGGATCCTTTGAGACCTGTTGGAACTAGCCATTCCAAACAAAAGTAGATCTAATTGGGGTTTGCAATCGGGTTAGTTCCCCTTATTGGCATAGTGAAAATTCGCCCTGTCAACATGTCCTCCCAAGCCTATTAAGTTGGATGAGGTAGAGTGAATAAATGAAAATTTTCGTGGGAGAAAACTAAGAAAACCTAACTCTCCCAGCCCAAAAATCCAACCTATTTTTTTTATAATAAATATTCTAAAATAAAATTAGTATTTGTTTCCAACCTATTTATTATTATTATTATTATTTTAAACTGTAAAACATAATGTTAAAGTTGACTTGGGGAGTTTAAATTTGCATGAAAATTAATGATAAAGATACAAATAAATATTTAATTTTGGGGTTTACGCAGTGCATTATATTAGATATCATTTCGGGATTCAATTGCGTTAAGTAAGTCATTCCCGTATGACCATTTCCATGAGAGGTAGTCATAACTGACTAATTTCTCATGATTTTTGAATAGTTCACTTAGCACTCATTGCATTGGGTGATGCTCACTGGGGTGAAGAAGTGGGATTGAAACTAGTGAAATGAATCACATAGCGTTAATCATCACTTCCGAGGCTTGCACCCAGTAACCAGGACTTCCCAAGAGGTCACCCATCCTAGATTGCCTCTAGCTCAAGCGCGCTTAACTATGGAGTTTTCCCCACAATCAAACCCACTTAGCTTGCTACCCCATTTGTAAAAACTTAGCAAGTATTGTGCCTCATGAACAATTCAAGTAGAGATCCCTTCACTCTTTTTTGAATTTAAGTATGGGGGTTTATGCAGTGCATTATATTAGATATCATTTTGGGATTCAATTGCATTAAGTAATTCATTCATGTATGACCATTTCCATGAGAGGTATTCATAATTGACTAATTTCTCATGATTTTTGAATAGTTCATTTAGCACTCATTGCATCAGGTGATGCTCACAGGGGTGAAGAAGTGGGATTGAAACTAGTGAAATGAATCACATAGCGT
>APFE031146451.1:27192-65520 GCA_000404065.3 Pinus taeda
GACACTTGTTATTTAATAAGTGATCCATAATTAGAGGTAGTTAGGACATTGAGCTTATAAATAGCTCATTGCAAGGGTGTTTGGTTGTTTGGGTGTAAACTCTTGCAAAATTAAATATGTAATTTTTTTTTTTTAATAAAATTATGTGTCTAAGGACACTTTTGCCATTATTGTGGTATCAGAGCTCCAGTAATGCTTCAGTGGATGTGAGGAGAAGATTTTTGGAAAACTCCATTGAATTGATCAACGAATGATTGGTATGAAATTGTCCAGTTTTGTGTTCAACAAACAAAAAACAATTTCTTACTGATTTTAGATTTTTAATCTGCAAATTGATTCTGTTAATTCTTTGATGATGGAACATACGCCCTTGTTGGAATTTAATCAAAGTTGGATGGTATTTTTTTTATTGAGCGTGATATTGAAAGCGTTGGAGAAAGTGTAATAATGAAAGTGTTGTTGGTCAAAATTCATTAACGCTGACAATCAGCATCTAGTTGTTTCGGACACAGTTGATTTTCTAGATGCAATTGCTTCTTTTTCAGTATAGGCAAACCCAACAAAAATAAGCCTATCAAATCAAGAGATCTGGTATCAGGGTAGCCACCAAAAAAAAAACACCTGCAGAGCATGGTTTTGCAGTTATGTTTACAAAGAATTATACAACGCTCAACTGACTTTAATATGGAGGTCTACGCTGGTGATGTTGCGTTGGAATCTCATTGGTAATCAAATCGAATGTCAAGGTTATCGATGCATATTGGTACATGCCAAATGAGCCGAGAAACCCACTGCAGGAATTTCAGAATGCACATTAGAAGTGAAGAATGGTGATGTGCTTAAATCAATTTGTTTCGATCAATTTTCCTCACCTTGGATTTCAACTTCGATTTGAGCTTTGGTTGCAGCAGTTACATGCAATGTTTTCAATACAATACGCAAATTCTTTAATTTTTTCAGTTATTTATGATGCATAAACCAACTTATCTGAACATTTTTGATGCAGTTGGGTGATGAATTTACTGACGTGATTATGTTGAAGTTTCTCCAAGCATGAGACTTTTAAGGTTTCTGAAGCTTTTACTATGATGAAAAACACAATTCTCGGGAGGAAACATTTTGGAAATATTATTAGAAAAGGAAATACAACAGCTGAGCTTCAATCCTAGGGGCATAAATTCAATTGTTCAAATTACCAATCTTAAGAACATGCTTGGTCCTCCAAAGTGGGGTTTGTGACAAGTTACCAAAAAGGCATTAACAATTCTTATCAGTGAACCAGCGTAAGAAACAGCCAGCTAGCGCTAGCCAGCCAGCATTTGACAAGTAAAACGATCCAGCATTTGATAATTTTTTTAAAAAGGTGAATCTGAAAAGTCTTTGCTGGAGAGATAAGGAATTTTTTTAATTTTGTAAATATTTGGAGAGATAAGGCATATTTTATTTTGGAAGAGATAAAGTATATATTTTTTATTTAATGTTTTATGGGAGTAATAAGGATTTTCTAATATTTGTGGAGTAATAAGGTTATTTGTAATTTTTTGGAGTAATAAGGTTTGTCCCCTCTCCCCTACCCTATTTGGCATCTACATCGATAAGCTCGAAGGCTATTTAGAGGAAGCAGGATGTGATGGCACAATCTTAGCTGGGATAGTCATCATCCTTCTTCTCTATGCTGATGATATTGTTCTTTTGGGAAGGTGCCCTTCTGATCATGATAAGCAACTCAGGCTTCTTAAGGATTTCTGCTCTTCCATGGGTATGACTGTTAACACTGACAAAACAAAAGTTATGATTATCAAATCCAAGAACGACACTTACGCTAATTTTATGTATGACAACAATAACTTGGAGGAAGTGTATTCTTAAAAGTACCTAGGAATTGATATTTATCACAAGCTCAACTGGAACCATAGCATTGAGAAAAGGATTAATGGGGGGTAGAAAGCTTATTTTGGTCTTGAAAATAATTGTAAAACAACAAACCTTGTAATGTGGGATAAAAAGAAGTTCCTATTTGAAAATTTAGTCACTCCTATTATCTTATATGGCTGTGAGGTTTGGGTTTGCAACATCTCCAGAGAATCATGGAGAGAGATTGAGCAAATCCAGAAGTGTTTTATAACTTATAACCTGAAAATTAAAAGTAATACACCCTATCCTATTCTCCTTATAGAAGCAGGTATTTCCCCTATTGAGATCCTAGCTATGATTAGGTTTCTGATGTACAAGTACAAACTCAATAACATAGACAATCATAGACTTCCTAAGCTAGCTTTAAATTCCAGCCAAAACCACCTAAGGCTCAATCAGGGGTGGCATAAAGACACAAGGGCCTGGTTAAACTATTGGGAGATCAACGAGAATGCTACATTGCAAAACATAAATAAAAATAAAGATATTGTTACTTCTAAGTTCAGAGAAAAAATGTGGTGTGAAAAAAATTTAGCGGCTAAAAGAAAATTGAGTTATTATAAGAAGGTCATCAACCCCACCCTAGAAGATCAAAAGTATCGCTCTATTTTAACTAGCCCAAAGAAGAAAATTAATATAGCAAACATTAGAACAAATTCTCATGAGCTCCATAGTGAAACAGGTCATTGGGCAGTTCCTAAAACAACATGGATGGAAAGGATCTGCCATATATGTGAGAATAGGAACGTTGAGGATGAAAACCACTTCCTCTTAGAGTGCCCTGCGTACAACCACATTAGATCTCAGTTTCACAATCTTTGTTAAAATACTAACCTTCCTAGCCTTTTACAATGTCAAAATTATAGTGAGCTCGGGAGGCTTCTCTCCAAGCTTTTTGAGCATAGGAATAAAATCTTAAATCAAAATAAATAATTTGTTTCTTTAGGTCCTATAGACCAATGTTTAGTCTCAGTGGACGTTAACCATCATCATCATCACATAATTTTTTGGAGTAATAAGGAGATTTTTCTTTGTAATTTTTTTCTGGAGAGATAAGTGTGACATTGTAACTCAAAGTAATTCTACTTTGAGGGGGGGTAAATTTTTTTTACCAAGTTTTGCAAGAGCATCGTTGTAAAAGTCAAATTTTAAAAGTTACCTTGTAATTTTTGAGAAATTGACTAGAGCCAAGTGCAAAGCTCAGTCATTTTTCTCCTGCTTCAACGACTATACAAGGGTCAAGGCCAAGCCCTGATAGATCGTTTTTGTGTGTAGTGTGTCGCGTGTTGCGTTGCCCATCTTGAATTTTTTTTATTTATTCTTGGTGCGAAGCTTCAATTCTACAATGTCTAAGTTGATTAATTTGTTTTCTGATTCTGAAAAACTTGAAGGCACAAAATCTTATAAAACATGGCACTGTCTCATCAAAAGCACTCTCATTTACAATGAATTATTGCAAGGTATATGTGATGGAGATATTAAGCCAAATAAACCCTCAGATGCAGCTGCACTAGAAAAATGGGAAGTTAAGAATGCCAAAGCCTTAGCTCTTATTAAATCTTCTGTCAATGATGAAATGTATGTCCATATAGAAAATGCTACAGATGCATGGTCTGCTTTGAAAACTTTTAAAGACCTCTTTGATACTTAGCGTGAATCAAAGAAAGTTGATCTACAATTAAAATTGTTGCAACAAAAATTGACTGAAGGAGGTAATGTTCTTGAGTATATCTCAAGACTTAAGAATATTAGGCAGGAAATCATTAATGCTGGTTTTCCAACAATAGATGATAGTTTTATGGTAACAATTGTAATTGCCGGAATTCCTTCTTCCTACATGCATTTTTTGGAGACTCTACAATTAACTAGGAAATTAGAGAAACTAAAGTTTGATGAGCTCTGTGAAATGTTGACACAACATGATAAAACCTTTGGGAAGAAGAAGAAAGTTGGTGAAGATGTTTTTTACACAAAGGCCAGCACTAGTAAATCATCAACAGACAATTCTTCAGGTAGAGGCAGAGGGAATTTCAATCAGAATCAAGTAGCACATAATGTACAAAGGTGAGGTCGAAGTCAAAGCAGAGGAAACAACTTTAAAAGAGGCAACAATTCAGGAAGGAGTAATTTTCAAGGTAGAGGAAACAACCAAGGAAGAGGCAATTTTCAAGGACAAGGAAATAACAATCAAGGTAGAGGACAATCTCCACATAGAAGTCAAAGCAGAGGTAGAGGACAATCTTCAAGAAGAGGAAGAGACTTAAGTCAAATTGTGTGTCGAAGATGTAATAAAGTTGGACATTATGCTGAAGATTGTCACACTTCTCTTAATAAAATTCCCAAGTTTCAGCAGTACTCAACACAATTTGCAAATGATCAAGATGATGATAACTCAAAATATGTTTTTACTTCCTCACCAGCATAACAATTTTCATCCCATCTTAGAAGTGATTATGAAGATGCCTGGATCTTGGATTCTGGGGCAACTCAGCACATGATTTGTCGACGTGATTTTTTTTGGAATTTTCAAGATTGCCAACTTAATTCTACTTTTCTTTCTGATGATACAAAACATACTCCTTATGGAAAAGGAGTAGTTAAAGTTTTTCTCTCTGGAATTGGAGAAAAAATGATTTCAAATGTATGGTATGTACCAACTTTTAAGAAAAAATTGCTCTCTTTAGTCACAATTCGACAAGTTGGACATCAGGTGATTATGGAAGATGGTTTAGTAAAGATTAATTCAGTCAAACAGAGCTTGAAAACTTTCATGACAGGTTATGAAGATGAAAAATTGTTACAGATGAAAGGGACAGTTATTCCAAGGCATTCTGATTTTGCAGGGGCAATGACTACAGGTAGTTCACCTGTAAGACTATGGCATGTAAGATATGGACATTTAAATTTTGAGAGTCTTTCTCAATTGCAGAAACAAGGAATGATTAAAGGACTTCCCACTTTCAAAAGGGAAAATGCAAAATGTGAAGCTTGCATTTATGGCAAACAAAGTCGAGAAATTTTTCCAACAAGTTCATAGCATGCAAACAGGCGGCTACAACTAGTTCACGGTGATGTTTGTGGACCACTCCAAACTTCATTTGGTGGTTGCAAATATTTCTTACTATTCATTGATGATTTCAGTAGAATGACTTGGGTTTACTTCTTGAAGAACAAGTTAGAAGCATTTGAGAAGTTTAAAATCTTTTGCCAACTTGTTAAAAATGAATTCAAAGAAAAGATAGGTACTCTCAGGACAGATAATGGGGGAGAATGCACTTCAAATGAATTCAAAACTTATTGCAATGAAAATGGCATAAGACGACATCTTACTAATGTTTACACTCCACAGCAAAATGGAGTAATCAAAAGAATGAATCACACCTTGTTAGGAATGGCGAAATCCATGTTAACTTTCAAGAGGTTAAGTCCAACATATTGGGTAGAAGCAATACATACAGTTGTCTACTTAAGAAACATATCTCCAACTACTTCTTTAGACGGAATCACACCTTATGAAGCTTGGTTTGGTTTCAAACCTCAAGTTAAACATCTTCGAGTATTTAGATCAGTAAGTTATGCCTTAGTTCCAATAGAAAAATGAACTAAGCTTGACTCAAGAAGTTTAAAATGCACAATGATTGGCTATTCTGATGAGAAGAAAGCGTACCGTCTTTTGACCAATGGAAAATTTATTATGAGCAGGGATGTCATCTTTGATGAAACAGAAAGTAAAAGTGCTGAAGAAATGGAAATATTCTTCAAAAGTTAGAAACTAAGGGTAGTAAAAGAAGTTAGAAACTAAGGGTAGTAAAAGAAAAGGAAAAATGCAAAGTTAACCAACTTCACAAAATTGGTATGAACTTGATTTTCCTTCCTCTAAAGATGAGTCATCCAGTCCATCTACATCAACAACATCATCTGGGTCTTCTAGCAGTTCATCCGCATCTCCAAGCAACAGCAGTTCTTCTAACAATGATTCTCCATACTCTTCACCTGAACAAAGAACATCAGTTTATATTAATCCTCTTTACAATGATGGAGACTTTTCAAAATCGCAAACAAGTGAGAACCAACTAACGAAATGGGTAGTTCAATTTTTGAAAGATGTAAAGCCTGATGAGAAGAATAAAACAGGCACCAGAAGGGCACATAGAAGTGAAGGCAATTTTTCCTTGTTAGCAAATGATTTTATGGAACCTTCCACATATAAAGAAGCAGTAAAACATAAAGAATGGCAATTGGCTATGGTTGAAGAATATCAAGCAGTAATTGATAACAACACTTGGAAACTTGTTGATTGTCCATCAAATGTTAAACCCATAGGATGCAAATGGGTTTACAGAATTAAGTATAATCAAAAGGGAGAACTTGAAAAGTATAAAGCATGACTTGTCGCAAAAGATTTTGCATAGTAGGAAGGCACTGATTATGAGGAAACTTTTGCTCCTACTGCTAAATGGAACATCATCAGATTAACAGTTGCATTGGCCACTCAGAAAGGATGGAAAGTTCATCAAATGGATGTGAAAGGTGCTTTTCTCAACAAGGATTTACAAGAAGAAGTGTATATGACACAACCACCAGGTTTTGAAATTGAAGGCCAAGAACATAAAGTCTGCAAATTGATCAAGGCTTTATATGGATTAAAAAAAGCTCCATGAGCTTGGTATGCAAAGATGGATGAATATCTTAAGAAAGTTGGTTTTCAACGAAGTGAATCTGATGATACTTTATATGTGTGACAACAAGGGAAATATCTGGTAATTCTTGTTATGTATGTATATGATTTGATCATTACTGGCAACCATGATGATCATATTGCACAGGTGAAAAAGGAGTTACATGCAGGTTTTAAGATGACAGATTTGGGATTACTTCACTACTATCTTGGAGTTGAATTCTTCCAACGTCCACATCATATTTTCATTTCTCAGAGTAAGTATGCAGCATAGGTTCTTCAATGATTTCGCATGCACGATTGCCCGTTCTCACCTCCATGGAGCAAAACTTGAAACTTTCAAAATTTGAAGGGAGGGAGAGGTGGACAGTACTACTTATAGACAGTTGATTGGCAGCTTGATTTATTTGACAAATACTCGTCCTGATCTATCTTATGCAGTCAGTATTCTTTCACGTTTTATGCAGGAACCACGAGAAATCCCCTGGAATGCATCGAAAAGAGTTCTTCGATATATCCAAGGAACAAAAGATTTTGGTCTTTTTTACACAAAGACAAAAAATTTTGTACTTGGTGGATATTCCGATGCTGACTTTGCTAGGAGTATTGATGATCGAGCATCAACATCAGGTTATTTAATGGATATGGGGTCAGCAACAGTATCTTGGATTTGTAAGAAAAAAGCTACAGTGGCCACTTCTTTAGTAGAAGCAGAGTACATTTCAGCATGGGAAGCAGCATGTGAAATTGTTTGGTTGCGCAGAATTTTGCAGGACTTGGGCATTTCTCAGGCAGAAGCTACATCATTATTCATTGACAGCCAGTCAACCATCAAACTTGCCAAGAACCCAGTTTTTCATTCAAAGACAAAGCATGTGGACACCAAGTATCACCATATCAGATCTCTCATTGCCAAAGATGTCCTCAAACCAGTTTATTGTCCTTTTGAAGTTTAGATCTCTGACATTTTCATGAAACCGCTTGGCAGAATAGAATTTACTAAGTTCGGAGATGAACTTGGTATCTGTTGTAATGTATCTTTGGATCATAGGGGGGAATGTTAGATGATCCAAAAATAATTTATTATCATAGGTTTATAAAATTGAAATAAAATAATTATTAATTTAAAAAATTAAATTAATAATTATTATTCTAGAATAATTAATTATTTAATGGAGACAATTAGAATTAGTATATTGTTGTAACAAGATATGACTCTCCAAATGTGTTGTATCTTAGGCTCTATTTAAGGCGATTAGTTACCTAGTTGGTTTGAATAGCATTTAATGTAAATGGACACTTGTTATTTAATAAGTGATCCATAATTAGAGGTAGTTAGGACATGGAGCTTATAAATAGCTCATTGTAAGAGTGGTTGGTTGTTCAGGTGTAAACTCTTGCAAAATCAATTATGTAATTATTTTTTCTGATTAATAAAATTATGTGTCTGAGGACACTTCTGCCATTATTTTATTTCCTTAAGACCTTTGATTGTTTAGAATATGGTCTATATTTCTTGTGCCTTCTACAATTTTTTTATTTGAACCTTTCTTAGTCTCCATTCTCTCAAGATTCATTCTCAGGGAGATAACCTCTACCTCGAGGCTATGACAATTTTCTTCACATTCATGGATCAAATCACGAAAAACTTCTTCCTTTCTCTTAGTTTCTTCTAATTTTTCTTGCAAGGACAAAATTTAATCTTTTCATATTTTTGTGATCGTTTCCTTCTACACCTTCAACAACTCTTGTTTTAAATGCTTGTTCTCTTCTTCTAGTCTCTCACATGTTCCCTATTTTTCTTCTAGTAGAAGGGATAAACCATATTTTCTTTTAATGGCTTCTTCAATTTCATTTTATTTTGATAAATAAACTATTCATATCCTGAGTTGTACATACCTTCTTCAACATGTTGCAGTTGTTATTTTAGATACCTATTCTTTTTCCTAGCTTTATTTAACTCATAAAGAGCACAAGTAAGTTCCCCTTCAAGGTCCACTACTCCTTCTTCTTCTTATTCCTCTTCAGAATCAATAATGTTTTGTTTCTTGGAGTCTGCTCCAAATTCCATAAATAATTACTTTTTCAAATCATCTTCTCAATATTTTTCACAATCTCACTCTCGCATTGAACTATTATCTTTGGACTAGAGCCCATTTTTCTTAGAACATCTTCTTCTCATGTTTATGATATTTGTTTCTAAAATCTTTCTTGTCTTCCTCTTCATCCCTTTATTTTTAAGGGTGATTGGATGAGAAATTTCCATCTCTTCCAGAGTCAAAGCATTTAAAGGGAAACTTCGCTTTATATTTTCGTGTGCGACAGTTCAATTTCTTGGAAAATTGAGCCAACTCCTAATCATATTCATAACTGGACTAGTCTTGATGATCTTTGTGGTCCTTTGCCTTCTTAGAGACTCTGAACATTGCTTCCTTGGGTTCAAACTTCCCTCTTCCTATTCTCATCTCATAAGCTATGAGAGTACCAAGAAACTGGTTACCTTGAGATCCTTTAAATTAGCCATTTCTTCAATAGTGGAGACTTTGGCATTAAATATCATTGATAGGGATTTTAAGAATTTTTGAGAAATCACATATTCCTTGATTTCTTCACCAAGTCCTCTAATCATTTTGGTTACTTTATCAACTCTGAGGAAGTATTATGCTATGCTTTCTTCTTCACTCATTTTTAAGATTTCAAACCTCATTATGAAAGTTTGAAGTTTGGCCTACTTGAGTTTGTCATATCCTTCATGATTGTGACTTAGTTTCACCCACACTTCCTTGGTATACTTACAATTCATAACCTTTACGAGTTTAGGTTGAATGAGGCCAAAAAGACTAGAATTTTTTATATTTAGCATTACTTCCATACAATTTTTTACCATTTTCATGAGTGGGATGGAAATTAGGTGCATCATAATATACTAGTACAAAGATCCAAATATATACTCCTAGGGACATATCATATGCTTCCATCCTAACTTTGCAAAAGGTAGAGTTTATCCCATCAAAGACTAGTATCTTTCTTGAGTAAGAATCTTGAATCTCTTGCCTAGACTTTTATTTCGTATGTATCTAGCTTCGAGTGGTTAGACTATTCCTCAAGGAACAAGACTTTAATACCAATTGTTGCAACAAGGAATTACTGAGGGTGGGGTTGAATTAGTAATAGTGAGGTTCTTAAAAGTTTTATGCATATGTATTTAGTTCTTTCCTCTAATGTATTTTACTTATGAAAGAATTCATACATAATAGAAATGAGCAACAAGATGAGACATACATATGAACATAAAATACATCACATGAGTATCATAGACATATTGACATCATAATTTTCACGTGGAAACCCAAAGGGAAAAAAAAACACAAATATGTTTATTGTTATGATGTAAATTAAGCACCTACTTAATTACATCAGCTTGTTTGTGAGCACCTACTCATAGGAGGCACCTACCCCATTAGGATAGCAAGAACCTACTTGCTAATAGGCACAACTGTTATGAATGTAGGCCACCAGCTTCTCTAGCCATTGCTCTATCTTTTGTACAATTTTCAAACTGAAAACAAAGGCAGATACAAATACAAAAAAAAACCAATATAGTTTGCTACAAAAAGATAATTCTCCTCTTAGGCCTCTATGATTCCATAGGGTCTCTTGGCCACACATAAAAACACCTTATCCTATGCACTCTTCCTTATGTTAAAATTTTCTCAAGGTTAAAGAAAGAAATTTCTGATGTAACCACAAACTAACTTTTGGGTACATAATCTAGCCAATCTATACCTAGAGAGGGCTCTCTCTTTAAGATTTAGCTTTGTTTTATAACGTTTTAGGCTAGTTATGAAGGCTTTGGCATTTTGATTGGGTTTGGTCATGAAATTCAATAGCAGATGGGTATAACTAAATATTTTAGGCCATTGGGCCGATGGATTCAAAAGAAGATGGCTCAACTGGATTTGGTTTCTTTGCAAAGGATGGTTTCACATGGCAATATAGCTAAACAGGGAACAACAATAACTTGAAAGAGTGAAATGGGCTCAAAATTAAAGAAGGGAAATCAAGGATCCTTCCACATGTCTTGAGAAGAGGAAATTTGGATGATCACCAGTAAAAATAAATTAAGGATTTCTTACTAAATGACTTAAATGATAAACTAAGAAGCAAGAGCAATTAATATTTCCTTGCCTATCATAGTTTAAAGGAAAACATTAAGAATAAAAATGATTGAAAACAGATTACACTTAAGCAGTTTCTGAATTAAAATTTTTCATTTTAATATTAAGATATGGAGCATAATTGAAATATTTAAAGAGGAAAACAATAACACATGGGATATAAAATACTTATTTGTTTGGTGTTTTGCACATGAATCCTGTGAAAAGTTCTTTGTATTAATCCTTCCTCCAGCAAACCATACAAGAGTTTGTCCAATAGAACTTTATTCCAAAGTAATCAGTCTTACAGAAATGTCTAATAATCCACCCAAAATCCTTCAAATGAAGAAGTCTTTATACTAATTATAAACTGAAATATCTTGAAAAAATATCAAATTAGTTTCACAAATATCTCCAACTGTTTACATTAATAGAACTTAAATAAAGGACATTCAAAACTAATGAATCAATTTGGAACTATTTCTATGGATTTATGCTGATAAAGAAGATAAAGTCGAATTTGATAGCAACTCTTAGTTGATGATGACGCATTCGAGTCACTAACTGCATCCTTCCTTTGTGTATTCTGCCCCAGAAATTCTACAAACTTAGGGTCTAATGATACGCTCGTATATCTCAATCCGTGATAGATATGTAAAAATTGAAAGAGGTCATTGTAAATAAGAATGTTTCTGAGATAAACCTCTCTTAGTTTCCCAAACTTTATCTCCATTGTTTCCCAAGCTTCTCTGCAAAAAGATGTCAAAACTAGGACTTTGCACAAACTGAAAAATAGGCAGTGAAGACATGCACTTATCTCCCTTTTGGTAATACCTGTGTAAAAAGTGAGATAGATGTTTGTATATTGGCCTGTTGGGAAGAAAAAACTCCTCCAGTTTCTCAAAATACTTCTTGAATTGGCCACAATAGTTTCTGCAAAACTATGACTCAGACATGAAATTTCTGAAGAATGTACCATTTTTGCTCTGATTTCATCTTTTCACCTTCAATTCCTTTCAACTATTTTTCACTTATACTTTGGATAAAATTCATTGTTGATGGTGAAAGTGATTTCATCGTTTCTTAACCGTTAATGTCTTCATGTTACTTTTACTGTTTACTTTTTACTTTTATTGCTCTGATTTTTCATATGTCTTCACTTTGACATGAATTTGTATGCTATGCTTTGTAACTGTCTTCTTTGTTGTTTATCTTCATGGTAGCTGATTTAGTTGACTTGGTCTTCAACCTGATACTCTTTAACCCTGATACACTTTCACTCTTCTTTACTGTGTCCTTTTACCTTCAATGTGTAGTTTAGGTTTTTACTATTTGTTTCAATAGTAAATCATTTAATTTCATGTTTCCTTTGCTTGTCTTTTTACTATATGTTTTATCTTGCATCTCTGTTTGACTAGATTTGATAACAAACACAGAGTAAACAGGTCTTATGACTAGTATTAAGACTGTTTATCCAAGGTTGTGGTCTTCTCATCACTTGTAGAACAAAACAAACTGATAAGAAAACATTGGCTTGTAAGGGAGGTTGAAAAGGTTTCATTTGAGCTTGAAAGGTCTGTGGAGTGAGCCTAGAATGCTTTTGAGTAGGTAAACAATGCTCGAATCATTTAATAGAGGATTTAGGTGGCACAAATGGGTTTCGTAGGGTTTTACTCCACAATGAGGTGAAAATGAGTGAAACTGGTGTTTTTGTGTTTAAAGGGGTATACGATTGATATTGGTGGGTAAGCTTTGAATGAAGAATGGAAAAATGGTTTCAACTTGCAAATGATGTGATGTTTTTTCATTTAGTGGCAGGTGGTAATTGGTTTATATCGCACCGCTTATGGAGTGGGGGCGATATTTAGGCTTGAGCCAGTGATTCCATTAATGACACGTGGCAGAGGTACTATACACAAAACCACTCCATGCTCACACATTAACAGTCAGTTGAGGAGGGTTGTGCGATATGCATGATAATCATCCGATCTCAGAGGCTTGATTGGATGGCAATCGGGAAGGTAACATTACAGTTGTTTAATGAAAGTGGGCCCAATGTAATTATGGATTATTTAATTGTATGGGGGATGACAAGATCCATAGCGGAGGCTGTTAATTAACCGTGAGGGTCAATTAATCCCTTTTTAGTGTGGCGGGGGTTAGGTCTATTAATTAGTTACATATTAACTAATTAATCCCTATTCACAATGCATTATGGTTATATTTTAACCAGGGGCGGGATATATAATATTTCAGGATTATTACATAGTTACAATAATACAGGAGCAGGTAAACTTTATAAGGGATTTATAAACTAATACAAGTTAGTAGTTAATATGAAATAATGAACGGAAAAGAACTAAGCATAAAAATGTTTGATGTGTGTATTCAAACTTAGGCTTTAAAGTGAAAAAGGGTTTTTATAGAAAACATTGTAATTTTCCTAAGTAAAAAAGAATTTTACTTAGGAAAAACTTATTAAAGGAATATATGATTTATGCATGGGCATGATGATTTAATGAATGGTTTAAGTACTTAGGCTTTATAAGTCATTGGGCCGAGGGTCTGGTCCCTCGAGAAGTCAGAGAACTGCTCTGAGCCCCTTTAATTTAACAAATACCTTGGTACTTAGGGGAAGTTAGTAAAAATTAAGGGGAAAATGGATAAGGAAATTAATTAATTTGATTTTGTTTCTTTGACGTGTTGTTTCCAATCTGAGTTGTGATTTTTCCAAGTGATGAAAGAAAATATTTAAGCATTAATCTTAACCATTCACCACACATTTATTCTGCAACCATCATCTACTTACCCTACCTAGCTTACCCTAGCATTTTCACTTCCTTATTAAGGTGCACTTAGAGTGGCAAACCCTTTTCAACCTTTCTTTTATTTTACATAGTGATATCTATCTAAATCTAACCTTATTACATTCAAGGGCTCAGATTGAATTGTTGAGCTCCTTTTATTCACTCTACCTATCTACTTATCTGCCAAGATGTGAGATCTTTATTCTCTACTTTTACAACATGAAATTGAAAAATAAAGTAGCCAAGTTTAAAGTGTTTGACTATTCATGAATTGTGGCATAAGTGACAAACTACACACAATTTTTATCATACCAAAGTAAAAAAGGTAGTGGCATTTAGACTTGCACACTTTCTTGGCCTTTTATTTCTGATGGGGTTAATTTTATTTCATTTTTTGACCATCTTTTATTCTTTTTACCCTTTGATTTTTCTTTTAGGGTATATCCTCTTTACATTTTTTAATTTTTGATTTTTTACAAATATGGAAAACATTTGCAGAAGCGAAGGTATGTACATATTTCAGAGCTAAACCTAGTCAATCATGATTTATGACACCTACTGGTATAGGAACCTAACAGTGGCTCCACTCGGGGATGGCATTTCCTTGTGAAATGTAAAGAACACCATCGACTAGTACCCTAATCCATTGGGCCTATCCCACACATGTGTATGCTCTATTGTATAATCTTTTGACTGAAAATCTTGTACTGAAATTGTAGCCTTTTCTGCAAACTGGAATCTAATCTAACATATACTTGCTAATTGAAACTGAATTTATTCAAACCTAAATCCTACCTACTTACTCTAATCAGCTTTCTGACTGCTCACTAGGTAAAATTAAACAACCAATGCAACCATCCAAGAATTATATATATTCGTGAATTTTGTTGCTTGTGCTTGTTGGTGGTTAAAATTGAAATCTTGAAATCAAATATAGCTTTGTTAACCTTTGAGAAGATCAAGAAATTCTTTATTTCCTTTCTTGAATCTAGAAACTGTAGAAAAGGATCTTGTAAAACATATACACTATTCTCGAACTGATTCAAACAACTGCACATCTATTGTGTATGGCATGCATGCCATGAAACTGAAATATCACTTTTATCTTTATCACCCTCCATGTTTTCAACTGATCTTTGTGATGATATTTCTACTGATTTTAATTTTTGTCTCATGAAACCATTATCATCTTGATTTTTACTCTCATAGTCTGTTAATGGAGAAAAATTGTGATTGCATTCATCATTCAACCTATCAGCTATTAGATCATAAAGAACTTGTAAGTATTGCTGCAACTTATTACATATAGGCTCAAATGGAACTTCATAGATTTCTACAAGCTGCCCCTACTTTTCTTTAAAAAAATTATACCACATTGCCTTTAAAATTGAAATGATTCAAAACAAAGAGGCAGGGAATCATCTTGGATCAATTGATCATATCTTCCAGCTTCCATGTCTTCTTCTAGACCCTGACATTCAATGGCATTTTGGGGCTGCAAATCTAGATATGAGAAGTCTTGAACAAAGATTTTATTGCCCTCTAGATAGTTAATATCAAGACTTTTTGACATTTGATTTCTAATTGCATGATAGTTATCTTTGATAAAGTAAAACAAAGCAAAAAAAAATGGTAGAGTTCCTTCACTGATTTCAAAATTTTCTGCACTTTCCTCCTCATTCTCATAGCTGAAATGAACAAGCTGATCACTATTTTCAAGTTGTTGAACCTAAACTTCCTTATTCCTCAAATTAGCTTCTGATTGCTCTGTAAAGTTAGACTTTGGATTTGAAGAACATAATCATCATCATATTGATCCTATTTGGGCAAGTCATCAAAAGAAGCAATGCCATCAAACATACACACTAGATCAACAGATTGCCTCTCCACATATGGTTCTATAACTCTATCTCCAGATTTATGATAGTTGAAATTAACAGGAATTTGTTCATGGTTGTCAACTTCTTCATTTTGTGAAACAAATGTGTCATGGTGATTTTTAACCAAAAATTCAACTTTCATGGCGATCTTCTGCATCATTTCCTTTGTTTTCTTCATCAAAATGTCGAGTTTTTCCTCTTTCTCTACTTTCAACTTTTCTCTTCTAATTTTTAGATTAACTTCTACATCTACTCCCATGTTTTGCATTTTTTCCATTGTTGAGGGATTTCTTTCTCTTAGATGAAATTCTATCTCTGAATCAAATGCTCTTGGGTAATGCAAAAGAGTTGAACTAGGGGGAGGTCTTATATTTAATGGTATTGAATAATAAGTTTGATTAAATCTCTCTGAAAATCGTTGTATTGTTTCATATGGATGTCCTTTTAACTGATTATATTCTTCTATGATCACAATAAGATTGAATTTAATTATCCATCTATCAAGGAAGAGTTTCAGAAACTGCTCGAGATTTGAGATGCTTGCCTCAGGCAGGGTTTCGAACCAACTCTTGACATTGTCTTGGGAAGAAAGAGCAAAAACCCTAATACTAACATCCTCTTCATCTACTTCAAATAAGTTAAGATAATCTTCAAAAGATGGAATATGTTTCTCGGTAGTAATACCATTCGCTCCATCAAACCTACGGAGATACTTGGGATAATCATTAGGGAAAGCATGGAGTGTAGGACGTAAAATGAGTGTTTTATATCTATGAGGAGCTTTATGGGGTACTGGAATATGTATAGGGATTGTATGATCAGTCTTAATTTTCTGATTCTCCTCAATTGGAAAATGATCTTCATAATAATTAGAAGAATGTTGCTCAAATGTGTAAGGAGATTTTATTTCTACATTTTTCAGAGGAAAATAATAAAAATTTAATCTAAAATCATTTCTAAAATACAATATACATTCAAAAACTTTATCAAAGAGAAAGAACATAATGTCTTGGATAAAATCCAAGTTTAAAACCAAGTTAAAAACCTGATCTTTTCCCACACTTCTTTGAGGTTCATTTCTCCAGGGGAGTCTTGATTGTGAAATTGATTTGGAGTTGCCAGGTGGATGATTTTAACCTTTATGTGTCTAATCACTATCCACCATCATAGATCGTATCTAAAGCTATAAAACAATTCTGAAGAAAATGTTAGTTCTCCCGAGCAGAGTCGCCACTATGTTAAGTTCATAAACTAAAACGGTGATTGACTGAAAAAACATTAATCTACTTATGCACTTGTAGAGCAAGAGCAGTTCGAAGGCTACCTGGCTAGCTTCAAGCTCCATCTCTAGTTTATAAATAAAACAATAATAACGAACAAACAAACTTTTCTTCCCCAATATGGTCGCCACTATGTTATCACTTAGAATTTTCTCAAGATTAAAGAAAGAAATTTCCGAGGTAACCACAAACCAACTTTTGGGTACAGAATCTAGCCAATCTGTAACCTATAGAGGGCTCTCTCTTTAAGATTTAGCTTTGTTTTATAAGGTTTTAGGCTAGTTATGAAAGATTTGGCATTTTGATTGGGTTTGGTGGTGAAATTGAATAGCAGATGGGTATAACTGAATATTTCAGGCCATTGGGCTAATGGAGTCAAAAGAATATGGCTCAATTGGATTTGGTTTCTCTGCAAAGGATGGTTTCATAGGGCAATATAGCTAAACAGGGAACGAATGATAACTTGAAAGGATGAGATTGGCTGAAAAGTGAAGAAGTCTTGAGAAAACAGAATTTGTATGATCAGGAGTAAAAAACAGTTAAGGATTTCTTACTAAATGACTTAAATGATAAACTAAGAAGTAGGAGCAATTAAGATTTCCTTGCCTTATCATAGTTTAGAGGAAAACATTAAGAATAAAAATGATTGAAAACATATTGCACTTAAGCACTTTCTGAACTAAGATTTTTCGTTTTAATATTTAGATATGGAACATAATTGACATATTTAAACAGGAAAACAATAATACATGGAATATAAAATACTTATTTGTCCAGTGTTTTGTACATGAATCCTGTGAAAAGTCCTTTGTATTAATCCTTCCTCCAGCCAACCATACAAGAGTTTGTCCAATAGCACTTTATTCCAAAGTAATCAGTCTTACACAAATGTTTAATAATCCATCAAAAATACTTCAAATGAAGAAGTATCTATATTAATTGTAAATTGAAATATCTTGAAAAAATATCATGATTAGTTTCACAAATATCTCCAACTGTTTACATTAATAGAACTTAAATAAAGGAAATTCAAAAATAATGAATCTATTTGGCACTATTTCTATGAATTTATGGTGACAAAGAAGATAAAGTCGAATTTGATAGCAACTGTTAGTTGATGATGAGGCATCTGAGTCACTAACTACATCCTTCCTTTGTGCATTCTACCCCAGAAATTCTGCAAACTTAGGGTCCAATGATACGCTTGTATTTCTCAATCCGTGATAGATATGTAAAAGATGAAAGGGGTTATTGTAGATAAGAAAGCTTTTGAGATAAACCTCTTTCATTTTCCCAAACTTCAGCTCGAGATGTTCACAAGCTTCTCTACAAAAAGATATAAAAAACAGGACTTTGCACAAACTGAAAAATAGAGTGTGAATACATGCACTTATCTCCATTTTGGTAATACCAGAGTAAAAAGTGAGATAGTTTTTTGTATATTGCCCTGTTGGTAATACCACACTCCTCCATTTTCTCAAAATACTTCTTGGATTGGCCACAATATTTTCTGCAAAACTATGACTCAAACAAGAAATTTCTGAAGAATGTACCATTTTTGCTCTGATTTCATCTTTTAACCTTAAATTCCTTTCAATTGTTTTTCACTTTTGCTTTGGAAAAAATTCATTGTTGATGGTGAAAGTGTTTTCATATTTGTTTAACCCTTAATGTCTTCATGTTTATTTTTATTGTTTACTGTTTACCTTTTACTTTTATCACTCTCATTTTTCATCTATCTTCACTTTGAGATGAATTTGTATGTTATGCTTTGTAACTGTCTCTTTTGTTGATTATCTTCGTGGTAGTTAATTTACTTTACTTGGTCTTCAATCTGATACTCTTTAACCCTGATACACTTTGACTGTTCTTTACTGTGTCCTTTTACATTCAATGTGTAGTTTAGGTTTTTACTGTCTCTTTCAACAATAAATCGTTTAATTTCATGTTTCGTGTGCTTGTCTTTTTACTATATGTTTTATCTTCCATCTCTGTTTGAATAGATTTGATAACAATATTGGAGTAAATAGGTCTTACAACTAGTATTAAGACTGTTTATCCAAGGCTGTGGTCTTTTGATCACCTGTAGAATAGAACAAATTGTTAAGAAAGCATTAGCTTGCAGGGGAGGTCGAAAAGGTTTCATTTGAGCTTGAAAGGTTTGTGGAGTGAGTCCAAAATGATTTTTGGGAAGTAAACCATGCTCAAATTTTTTAACTGAGGATTCAAGTGGCGCAGATAGGGTTTCATAGGGTTTTACTGTACAATGAGGTGAAAACAAGCAAAACTCGGGCTTTTTGTGTTTAAACGGGTAAACGGTTGATATTGGCGGATAAGCTTTGAATGAAAAATGGACAGATGGCGTTAACTTGCAAATGATGTGATGTTTTGTCATTTATTTGGACGTGGTAAGTGGTTTATATCGCACCACTTATGGAGGGGGGCGGTTTTGGGCTTGAGCCAATGATTCCATTGAATGAATGACATGTGGCAGAGGTACTGTACACAAAACCACTCCACGATCACACGTTAGCGTTCGGTCACATAGGGTTGTGTAATATGCACGATAGTCATTGGATCTCAGAGGCTTGATCGGATGGCTATTGGGAAGGTAACGTGACAGGGGTTTAATGAAAGCGGGCCCAATGTAATTAAGGATTATTTAATTGTATCGAGGGTGACACGATTGGTAGGGGAGGCTGTTAATTAACCGTGAGGGTTAATTAATCCCTTTTTATTGTGGCGGGGGTTAAGGCTATTAATTACTTACGGATTAAGTAATTAATCCCTATTTACAATGGATTATGGTTATATTTTAACCAGTAGGAGGATATATAATATTTCAGGATTATTAGTTACAATGATGCGGGAGTGGGTAAACCTCATAAGTATTTATAAATTAATACAAATTAGTAGTTAATATGACATAATGAATGGGAAAGCGCTAAGTATAAGAAGATTTGATGTGTGTATTCAAACTTAGGCTTTAAAGTGAAAAAGGCTTTTTATAGAAAACATTGTAATTTTCCTAAGTCAAATAGAATTTTACTTAGGAAAAACTTATCAAAGGAATAAATTATTTATTAATGGTTATGATGATTTAAAGAATGGCTTAAGTACTTAGGCTTTATAAATCATTGGGCTGAGGGTCCGGTCCCTCCAGAAGCCACATAAATGCTTTGAGCCCCTTTAATTTAATAAATACCTTGGTACTTAGTGGAAATTAGTAAAAATTAAGGGGAAAATAGATAAGAAAATTAATTAATTTGACTTTGTTTCTTTGATGTGTTGTCTCCAATGCGAGTTGTGCTTTGTCCAAGTGATGAAAGAAAAAGATTTAAGCATTAAACTTAAATATTCACCACACATTTATTCGGCATCCATCATCTACTTACTCTACCTACTTTAGCTTAGCATTTTCACTTCTTTATTAGGGTGCACTTAGAGTGGCAAACCCCTTTCAACTTTTCTTTTCTTTTACATAGTGATATCTATCTAAATCTAACCTTATTACATCCAAGGGCTTAGATTGAATTTTTGAGCTCCTTTTATTCACTCTACCTATCTACTTATCTACTAAGATTACACTATTTTGTCAGATCTTTATTCTCTACTTTTACAACATGAAATTGAAAAATGAAGTAGCCCAGTTAAAACTGTTTGGATATTAATGAATTGTGGCATAAGTGACGAACTGCATACAATTTTTATTATACCAAAGTAAAAATGTAGTGTCATTTAGACTTGCAAACTTTCCTGGTCTTTTCTTTTGGATGGGGATCATTTTCTTTTATTTTTTGACCATTTTTTATTCTTTTTACCCTTTCATTTTTCTTTTAGGGTATACCCTCTTTACATTTTTTAATTTTTTGATTTTTTACAAATATGGAAAACATTTGCACAAGCAAAGGTATGTACATATTTCAGAGCTAAACCGAGTCAATCATAATATATGACACCTATTGGTATAGGAACCTAACACCCTCTATTCCATAAGCTCTCTGCAACACTTTGCTTTAGTTCAACACTTGGGTTAGTTTGCGAACTCTTACACATGCTACACTCCACTCTTCAACTCATGGAACGATACACTCGCCCCACTTTGTAGGATGAAAATCATTAGTTTTGATCCTCTGCTACACTCTGCATAATGTTGCCTCTGCTACACGTTTCCACATTGTCTGAGCGTACCTTTATATGGCTCCTCCTCCTGCTATTGCATCTCATGCTAGAAGTATTCCACTTCTTTGAATAAGAGAATGGGCTCCTATGCATTTCACCAACACTCTATGCGATTCTCCATGCTCAGAATTTAAACTCAGTCCACCTACATGGTCCAAATATATTTCTCATGCTTGTTAATGGCTCACAAAGCTTCACTATACCCCAAATTGGGTTCTCTATAGCTTATTTCACTTTATAAGGCGTGCACAAGAGATCATATATGGCTTTCTTCAAACATGAGAAAAATCCCAATAGTTATCCTCTCTAAATAATTTTCCTCGTGACCTTGACCGAGTGATCTATGCACATTCCTTTAATTCCATTAACCAACTCCTATGGATTGCATTTACTCTTTGACTATCAACCCATTCATCCTTTAACTTTATCTACTACACTATCATAGTTAAACACATCATAACCTATATAAATGGAGAATAATAAAATCACACCATTTTGATGCCTTTAGCCCCTACATGATGAGCCACTTAATTGTTTTATTTCCCATATGAGAAAGCATGTCACTACGAGCTTAGTTCTTTGGTGGTAGGACCCTTATGGTCCTCTATGGGGACTATCTACCTATGTATAGATTCTAATTCACTAAGACTCTAATATGCTGACTTTTTGACGTCCCAAGATTGTGATATTTCAAAATTCAAGGTTGTTCCCTAGTTTTAAAATTTGGCCCACTTCTAAGGAATTCAAGATCCTTACTTTGGCTATCAATAAATTTTTATCCCGAGATCCATTTATGGACTTCCACATACTCTTGGAATTATTTTTCCGAGCACTAACCAACTATGCTAACTCGAAGAGTATATGACTAGATCTCTTGAGGCAGGATATCCTCCAAATTTTGGGACTCCCAAACATCATACCGATCATTTTATGGATTCTCCAATAAGGCTTCTACTATGATGATTCTCTACAAGAGACTATAACAACCATAGGACTCCCAACGATCATCGCCATCGTTTTATAGCTCCTTCAATAAGTTTTCTACTATGATGATTCTCTACAAGAAATTGCAGCAACCATAGGACTCCCCCTAAGCTTGATACACCAAGCATATCAATGCTATCATGTGTTGCTATCACAGCTAGCCTCGTGGAAATCAATGTTGGCGTTCCTAACATCATGTGAGCACATATATCCATGCTAATCTAGTTGGCATCAATGCCAACACACTTTCTAACTATCAGGCAATTCCAATTGTCCAACTTGATCTCTCAGCATGACTCTTGACATCAATTCTAACACAGTTACTCCCACTAGCGAAGAAAATGCTAACTGTTCAATAATCTTCCCCTTTGGAATTGATGGCAACACCTCTTCACTTCTCAACATTGATGACCAATCCTCGTGCTTCTTCCACACATGTCCTTGCATGAGCCACTAACAGATTTCGTTCCTCTTCTTGGGCCATCACAATTTGTTCTATAACAAGCTTCTCTCCCCTTTTAACATTAAGCACAAAGGGCTAAAAGTTGTTTATATTTCCCCATGCAATCACTAGCTATCAATGACGAGGGTTTAGCTACCACTGTGTATTCTTCTCTGTAGACTTCTCTTGACCATCTATATCAATCCATTTTGTCCCCCATGAGGTCAAACTACTACAAATATGGGTTGTTGCTTAAATAATACCAATTGAACCAAAATAAGATGATGCAAATTGGATATTGTACGAGGCAAATTCTAACACTTCCTTTCATCAAGAAGTGCCCATTTTCACAAAAGGATACTACATACAAAACTAGATGACCAATTGACATAGTGATACCAACTTAAACCTAACAAATATTCAAATATTGTATTGATTATGTTTCATGAACACAATAGTGCTAGGAAAATAAATTTCACAACTTCAATGAAATATGGGTATTTCACACAAGATGTAAACCTTTCATTTACTCATAAATAATTCTTACAAAGATTGACAATTCTTGCTTGTTACTGCTTAATAGAGTAGCTCCCCCTAATCCCATTCTCTTTGATATCCAGTTTCTATGTGAGGAGAGATTGTGTTGACCTTGGTTGTAAACCTTTTTCACTCCACGCTTTTGCTGCATCTCATCTTCTTCTTCCCATAACATAAGATGTTCTTGTGTACTTTCGGTGAAACTATATTGGTTCCTCTTTCCTATATCTCTTTCAATTCGAATACATTTTAAATAAACATATATACTACTGTAATCAACATGGAGACTCGAAGATACCTTCAACAATCATATGCACCTTTCTGTTTTTTCCTTCTATCTTCCTACATCTCACTTATTTTTCCTCCCTTAAGGCCATTCTCTTCCTTTACTGAAGAGAAATAAAGGATCTTCTCCCCTTGAGAATATCATCCTCCTTCTTCTTCGATCGAGTTCTCATAGAAGAATTACCATCTAACTTATTATTTTCTCATGTTTGGGCTTTCTCTTGGTTGCACATGGATGGACGAAACTTCTCTTTCAACACCTCTTTCTTCACCCAAATACTATTTCTACCTTTTTTCCTTACAAAAGGGTCGACCACAAGGGTATTAGGTTCATTCCTCCTAGTTTTATTTTGATATCTTCCTCCTCTTTTAAGCTTGCCCATTTGACATAGACAAATGAAGAAAAAATTGTATTATCTCTCCCTTTTCTTCATTTTTGTCTTCACTACCGAATTTGCAATATTTGTGTGCGTATGCTAAGTAATATTCTTATTCTTCTCATATTTGCAAATTCATGTCTAGTGCCCAAGGTTGCCAAAATTGTAGCATTTGACATAGCATGAGAATGAGGTAGGGGAGTTACTATTCTCAACAACATTCTTGTCAAAAATTCTATTGTTTCCAACACGCTTACTTTCTTGCTTTCTTATATGCGAGCATGCTATCCAACATCTCTTGTTTTCTTGTTTGCCATCTATACTTTATGTATTTATGTCCAAAAATTTTGCAAGAAAAGAAATATCCATAAAAGGGCTTTTGATGGGAGAAGTTACCTTTTCTTTGAAGGCTTTTTCCTTGAATGGGAAAGGACTTATTTTGGTTCTTTATGTGCCTTCCATAGAAATTTGCATTTCTTCCTTTCACTCTTTCTAATTGTTGCCTCACTCTCTTCTCTCTTATGTTTCTCTTCTTGTTGTTGCTTTTGGCATTTTGTTGCTTCATTTTCGTTTTCTACTCCAAGTGCTTTCCTTTATGATGTTGTTGTCCAACAAATTATTTTCCTTCGTTGTTGTTGGAATTTCCAGTTACAGTTATATGGGTGGTTGACCTTTCATTCTCTTCCTTCTTGTAGCTGGGCGCTTCATTGAAACCCAAACCATCCTTGCTAGGTGGGGTTCTATGCCTAACAAGCATCTCATCCAACGCCTTTCTCTCCTCAAGATTTTTGTATTGAGAAAACACTTTATTTCACTTTTCTAGGTCATGTCTCAATGAGACTACTTCACCTTGTAGTATCTCACAATGACCTTCTCTTTCATCTAGCTAAAGTGTTAGCCTCCTATTCAATCTACTAACCTATTCTTGTTGATCATTAAGATCAAATATTGTTTTTCTCAACTTCTCATTCTCAAGCTCATACTCTTGCAACTTCTCCTTTTGCTTGAGATTTACTTCTCATAGCTCCTTGATCTCTTTTAGAGAAGAGATAAACTTCTTCATCAAATAGATCCTTCCATGTAGATCATTTTCTTCACTATGAAAGGTTATAGATGAGCCACCACAAAAATATAAATCCATCTTTGTGTCCATAGAATCTTCCACAAGTCTCTCAAGTATTCCATCTTCATCACATCAAGTGATACTTTAAGGGATATACTCTCGTGTCATTCAAAAGATATGTAATTTTCTATTGTTATTAATGTAGGCCTATCTTCATTACTACTACATTCTTGGTTATCTCTATCCTCACGTGATTTTTGCTCTTTTATATAATGGAAATTATGAATTTTCCTCCAAAAAACAAACAAAGATTGAAAGTGAGTTAAATAAAATTATAATTTAACAAAATCAATTTATATAATTAAAATATCTCTACTCTTTTAACACTTAATCAATTTAATTAAATAAGATTAGAGCTAGCATAGATCTATCTTATTTTTTGATTTACCAAGTGGTGAGAATGATCAAATCTCTTTTCACTGTAAAAGAGGTTTGCATATTAACTAATTTGATCATCACTTGCTAGATTCAAAGTTAAGATGGATCCATGCTTGGTTAGTTACTTTTATGTAATTTTACTAAGTCTAAATATTTTATTTGATAATTATAATTATTAATTATTTAATTAAATTTTAATTTTATGTAATTTGATGAAGTCAAAATGTTAAACATGACCTTACATTATGACATCTCTACCATAGTGGGCTAAATTGGTTTAGCACTTGATTGTTTATCATTCCCTATTTATGGGCCTAGTATTAAGTAACCCATGATATTTTCCCATAGTATTAAATAATAATTTTTTAAGTTAAGGTAATATTTTATATTATTTTAATATATTATATTTCTTCTTATCTTAAAATACTATTACCATATTTGAATAAGTTCAATACAATGGTCTTCAATGCCAATTGGTAAATAGAACACATGAACTATATTTGATCCAATCAAATCTAAAACTCTTCTTCTTTTTTAATAAAAAATAATTTTTTTCCTTGGGAAAAGAAATAACTATAAAAAATAAGTCAAAAAAACTTTAACATTACATTAAAATAAAATTACATTAATTGATTTTTTTTAAATAACTTAAAAAAATAATAAATATAAATAAATTTATTAAACTTATAAACCCATTTTAAATTTATATTTATATGTAAAATAAATATTATTATTATTAAAAATTTAGAGATTTGTTAGATGAACAAGTTCTAGAGATTAATAAATGCGAAGTTAAGTAAGTCACCAAATAATAATTTTATTTTGTTTAAATTGTTAAGAGTCATAATATTTTTTAAAAATTTAAATGGTCTAATTTGGAAAATTGAATTTCTTTTTCAATATCTTTACTATGTTTATTTAATTTTAATTTTATTATTAAGGTGAATTTGCTAACATCTTTTTAAATATATTTTTGATTTACTTTTTCAAATTTAATTTGATTAACTGTTATTTTTAATTATTTTTTTAAATTTAAAATATGTTAATTAAAATATCTAAAAAATTTCAAATCAAATAATAATAAAAAATTACTTCAACATTTCATAGGTCTAACAGTCTTAATGAAACTTTCTTTAATGACTCTTTGGAAGGTAATTATTTTGATAACCATTTGTCGCTTAAAAAATGTGAACAAGAAAATTGTTTCAACATTCTCTTTTATTTTAATTTTAATTTTATTATTAAGGTGAATTTGCTAACATCTTTTTAAATATATTTTTGATTTACTTTTTCAAATTTAATTTGATTAACTGTTATTTTTAATTATTTTTTTAAATTTAAAATATGTTAATTAAAATATCTAAAAATTTTCAAATCAAAAAATAATAAAAAATTACTTCAACATTTCATAGGTCTAACAATCTTAATGAAACTTTCTTTAATGACTCTTTGGAACTTAATTATTTTGATAATCATTTGCCCCTTAAAACATGTGAACAGGAAAACTGTTTCAACATTCTGTTTTATTTTAATTTTAAATTTATTATTAAGGTGAATTAGCTGGCATCTTTTTAAATATATTTTGATTTACTTTTTCAAATTTAATTTTATTAACGGTTATTTTTAATTTTTTTTTAAATTTAAAATAGGTTAATTAAAATATCTAAAAATTTTCAAAGCAAATAATAATAAAAAATTACTTCAACATTTCATAGGTCTAACAATCTTAATGAAACTTTCTTTAATGACTCTTTGGAACGTAATTATTTTGATAACCATTTGCCAGTTAAAAAATGTGAACACTAAAACTGTTTCAACATTCTCTTTTATTTTAATTTTAATTTTATTATTAAGGTGAACTTGCTGGCATCTTTTTAAATATAGTTTTGATTTACTTTTTCAAATTTAATTTTATTAACTGTTATTTTTAATTATTTTTTTGAATTTAAAGTAAGTTAATTAAAATATCTAAAAAATTTCAAATCAAATAATAATAAAAAATTACTTCAACATTTCATAGGTATAACAATTTTAATGAAACTTTCTCTAATGACTGTTTGGAAAGTAATTATTTTGATAACCATTTGCCCCTTAAAAAATGTGAACAAGAAAACTGTTTCACACATTCTCTTTTATTTTAATTTTAATTTTATTATTAAGATGAACTTGCTAGCATCTTTTTAAATATATTTTTGATTTAATTTTTCAAATTTAATTTTATTAAGTGTTATTTTAAATTATTTTTTTAAATTTAAAATATCTAAAAAAAATTAAATCAAATAATAATAAAAAATTACTTCAACATTTCATAGGTCTAACAATCTTAATCAAACTTTTTTTAATGACTGTTTGGAATCTAATTGTTTCCATAACCATTTACCCCTAAAAAAAAATGTGAACGCCAAAACTGTTTCAACATTCTCTTTTATTACAAGGTTATCTTTTTCATTTTTTCCAGCAATATGTGAGATAAGTCAAAGCATCCCTGTGGAAAAAGTTAACATATTTTACAATGTTCCATTTTTTCTTGGGAAGGAGCTTGTAATTCTGTCAAGCCGGTTAGAGTGTTAACCATTTTTTATAACGTTCATTTTTTTCATTAAATTGAAAGATAAATTTATTAATTACTTTGAAACTTTCAACGTTTATATTTTTTTCTTGGGAAGGAGCTTGTAATTCTGTCAAGCCCGTTAAAGTGTTAACAATTTTTTATAACGTTTATTTTTTTCATTAAATTGAAGATAAATTTACTAATTACTTTGAAATCTTCCACGTTTATATAATATTTTTTATTCTGCTCAAAAATAAAAATGGCACATAGTATTGACCTATGGTATTCACCAAACTGGCACATGGTATTGAACCGTGGTATTAACATGGAATGTAACCTATTTAAATGGGGAATAAACCAGCATAGATCCATCTTTACTCTGGATCTACTAACTCCGTAGAAGTATCTACTAACTCCATATTCTGCCCAAAATTCATAATTTTTCCAGGGTAGCTCTCTCATGTTTACAACGGTATGGTAAAGCAAATTATTTTGTTGTTTTCTTAGCAGATTGTAATAATACAGTGATGTCTTAAAAACAATTTATTGTTTTGTACGTAGATTGTGAAAATATATTGTTTCACCATACAATATTTTTAGACGTTTTGTTTTGTTTCATTCGTTGCATTTCAGGAGAAAACCAAAATGGTGGTGCGTAGGTCACAGAGGCTGGCACAGCTGCGACAGGGGCAGAGTATCCTTAATCTCCCAGATGACATACTTCGGCGCTGCTTGATTAGAGTGCCCTACACATCATTCTGCAACCTCAAACTCGTTTGCAGAAAATGGAGGGAGATGGTGGATAGCCCCGAGTTTCTCAAGGACCGGAAAACCGCTGGAATAAGTCAGGAGTTGATATGTATGGTTCAGAATTTTACTCTTCCAGACTCTAATTCTGAGCGGCCGTATAATACTCAAAGTGCCGCCCGTATAATCGTTTTGGACCCTCTCAGTTATACGTGGAAAATTATGCGTCCAATTCCTGATTTCCCCATTGGAATTCCCTTTGGATGCAAGACGGTTTGCTTCAATGGCAACCTATTTCTCATGGGCGGACTGCATCAAGAAAACGAAGAAGCGCTTAAGACGCTTTATGTTTTTAACTTCGCGTCTGGCAAATGGCGACGAGGAGCCGCCATGGAGAGGGGAAGGTGTGGCTTCGCCTGCTCTTTATGTTCTTCCAAGAAAGTTATCTACGTTGCGGGAGGAACCGACGGCCGAAATAATTTGGCCACAGCAGCGGCGTACAACGTGGAAGAAGACAAGTGGGAAGAGCTACCTGCAATGAGCCATGTACAAGGGCTCTGTGATGGAGATGTCGAGGAAGAAAAATTTGTTGTATTTGGCGAAATGGGAAACAATGTTGCAGAAATGTATGATCCAAAGAGCCGCATGTGGAGAAGGGTGTACAATATGGCGAGATTATATTACGGCGCTCCCGTGCCTACTGCAGAGTGGCGCGGACATATTTTTGTATGCAACCCTTCCGTGGCTCATCGGCAACAGGCTTGTTATCTGCTCAACCTGACAACTCATAAGTCCACTGACTTCTATGTACCTCACAGCCTCATGGGCCAAATTCAGTCTGCTGCAACCGTAGAGGTCTGAAAAGATGGTTTGTAAGGACTACAACATTCCAATTTTTCTCTAAATTCAGTGATGCTTTTGTTCGATGATGTTGTCTTTTTCAGTTCTACATATTATTATTTCTTTTCAGCAACGATGATAAATTTTAAAATAATAATAAGTTAATTTAATAAATATTTACGCAGGGCATATATTCATTAAAAATATATCATTTAATAAATTCTTGTTATTATCATTATAATATAAAATATATTATTAATATCAAACAATAATTACTGATTACTATTTAATTGATTAATCCGTTGTGATTTTGGTTTTCAGTCCGTGGAAAGGGGCAACAACTTTTGGTTTTAGTATGGGTAAAGGAGCAACAACTTTTGTTTTCTTTTGTAAATGTGTTGGCTACCATGAAATAAAATTTAATATTTATGTTATTGTGCATTTTTATCTATTCTTGGGCATTATTTTATTTTACTCTCTGTTTATGTCTTTTGCTTTTTACTTAATTTTTAATAAACAAAATAAAGTTTGGCAAATCCACAAAATTTTACTCTCTGTTTATGTCTTTTGCTTTTTACTTAATTTTTAATAAACAAAATAAAGTTTGGCAAATCCACAAAATTTTGAATTTAATAAAAAAAATATAATTTTTGGACAATTATAATGAATTATTATTTTGTTCTTAAGATAAGTGGAATCTTATAGAGAATAGGTTTCAAGAACTAATTAATGAAACAACATATAATGCATCAACACAAGGAGGGAGAAATTTGTTGTGAGAAAAAAATGACTAGTTGATGAAAACATTTACATTAACTAATGAAAAATAAATTATTTTTGAGGTGTTAACATTATTGGTAATGTGTTAAGGGTTAGCATGTGGAACTTAACTCCTAATTTCCAAGGAAATAGTTGGAATTAGTTATGCGATGGTAGGGAAAAATGAAAGGAAAGTTGAGCATAAATGTCATATAAAAACCAGGATTTCTTAATGACCCACGGACAAACATGTAAAGGCTAAGGAGTATTATTAGAATCCTACAAAAAAAGAAAAAAAAATTAAAATAAAAAGGTGCAATACAAAACACGTAAATTAGATATAATGAGTGGAAGAAATCTAAAGGAGAAAATTACCCTTTTATAGAGGGTATAGGAAGTTGCATTATAGAATATTATTGATTAAATAAAAAGAGCTTGCAAATTAAATGAAAAGAGGAAAAATCAACCAAGGGTTTGTTTGAGACAAATTTGTTACCTCTCACAAGTTATGGCAAAAATCTTGCATGAGCTAATAGAACATAAGAGAACTTAGTTCCAAAGGGGATTTCTTATCACTATACCCATATGAAAATGATTAAGTGAGAAATTAAATTCAAAACAAGTGCATCAACCATTGTAGTTTCATGAATGGAAATTGGAACACATGTGTAACTTCAATGGACTCCTAAAAAATTTAACAGTACACGTTATGGAAAAATTGCAAAGGATAACCTAACCCGTAGAAGAAGAAAATTGTGTGTCTACCACCAAATTTTCTTAGCAAAGCCATGAAAGCATGACATACTTAAAAAACCATAGACTTCACCATCTCATCTTGGTGGGTATTGATGACCACCCTCCTATTCCACTTGTACCCCCACCATTGTTTCTTTGAGTATTTTCACTTTCCTTAATTGTAGCACAAGTTACTATTTTTGGTAGGTTTTCTCATCGTGAACTTTGGGATCGGTTTTGAGGCCCTAAACAACATTTTTTGGAAAAATGGCTATAGCATTTTCTAAGAAAAACGCATGAATAGTTGTAGTCCTCGAAGAGATCTTTCCAATGAGGTATCATACACATCAAAGAGAGATAATATGACCAAGTTATGGCCAGGTGAAGTTGGTTGCCCAACTAACCCGAAGGGGGTCCATAAGCTCTTAGTGTTACCTCTCCTTGGGTTAGGGTTTTGGTTGTTTAGGGTTTTCTCTTATTGAGCAATAATAAAAAGGCCCTTGAGCCTCATTGTAACTAACTTGAGAGGCATTTAGCCACCACATAAGAGATAAGCTACCATCACCTGAGCGAGTCTTATTTTCATTCTCTTTGTAAGCATATTTCAATCTTTGATATTCATGAAATGAAGTGTTATTTCTACTACATCCGTGTATTTATGGTTATATCTGTAATTTGTTGTATTCCTGTTTAAATTTGGATCAATGGTATTGGAGAAGTATGCTCTTTCTCTATTTTTCTTTGCATTTTCCCAACGAGTTAATGATATAAGGAGTTAGGGCTTGATCTCGTTGAACCTTTGCAAGATGAGCCTCACAAAACCCAACACTCACCCATGTGGGAAGAAAATAAATATGAGGGAGCATGAGATATTATCACAATATTGCTCGAGGAGGCCCTCGAGAAACAAATGAGTGCGATTATGGACAACATTTCCTAGATCATTCAACGATTGCCCACCGATGGTGCATCGACATCGAGCAGCCACTCTCGAGGCACCACCCATTTTAAGGTACATGTAAAATTTGACATTCCCATATTTGAGGGCCAAATAGATGTAGATGTCACAAATAAATGGTTAAATCTGCTAGAAGGATATTTTTCTATTCATGATTTTTCCAACTCGGAAAATATTACATTTTCTCTTCTCAAAACCACCCCCCACTACAAGGACTAGTGGAAAACCTACTATGATCAGAAGGATGAAAGTACGACCTCAATATTTTTAGTCGGTGCCACATGGAATTCATTCTGGGACACCATCAAGGAGCAGTACTACCCTATTGGGAGCTATGAGGATAAATAAATAAAGTGGACCAAACTATGACAGGGAAGGAATCAATATGTGTCAGAGTTTACCAATGTTTTTCACACTCTTTACTCAAAGTCGGGTATCAAGGATTGTGAGAAACATTTGGTACTCAAGTACCATAGTTATCTACACACATACATCCAAGATGAGATGGAGATCCTTGAAATATCCTCGCTTGGCACGGCATACTGATACACTCTCAAGATCGAGCAGAAGTTTAAACAGAAGAAGCGGGACTTTGGATCTATGAATCTGACGCAAGGGAAGGTGCCCCCAAACCACATAACAAATGAAAAATTCAAGGCAAGATGGCCCATGACAACCCACGAAAGCCACAAGAAAAGGACAACACCGCGAGGGTGAAGAAGGACATGGAAGGTAGTATGAATTCCATAAGAGACCCAGTCACAACACAAGTGCGTGTCGGGCCAAGAAGTCACTGGTGGTTGAGTTGAAGGCCTCAAAATCAAATGCATGTTCCAACTCTGAATGAGAACGTGACAAGGGGAATGACCAAGTGAAGTAAATTATTGATGCGGAGCCTAAAGCCACCATTGACACCATGAATATCTAGAAGGACGAACTCGAAGATCCATAGGAGGAGGATCATCTTTTCCCCTCCGAGATGTTGGTAAAAGGTTCCTTGATATAGTTCATTGTCGACCTTGGCAGCCAAAAGAACCTCATTTCAACAAAGGTCATGAAGTGGTTGGGCTTACCAACCACAACACACCCAAACTATACACCATCGAGTGGCTTCACCAAGGACGGGATCCTCGCGTGAGCCAACAGTGTCACCTTTCATACAACATCAAGCCCTTTGCAGATGAGGTATTATGTGACATTGCTCCCCTTGACATTTGTGATGTATTATTACGCCAATGATACTTGTGGAAGTGACATGCCATGTATGAGTCAAGGCCTCGCGTTGTTATTGTTACCTTGGGAAATAAGTTGTATAGGATACCGAAGGTAGCACCACCTACTACCATCTCTTTCGTTACTCTAGAAGAGTGCGGTAAGCTAACTTCCAAAATGAGGAAATTTATTTTCCTGATGATACACCCTCAGGGAAAGAACAAGATGATAGCCATGACCTCGAAACAGGGCCCCTCCGCATGACAACAACAAATGGACAAGGTCATGCAGGAGTACCAAGACATCTTCACCTCCCCCACAAGGTTACCTCTTCACTGTCACATTAAGCACTCCATCAATTTGACCCCAGGTGAATCGTTGCCCAACGGACCAATCTATTAGTGCTCCATTCTCGAGAACGATGAAATCATGAGGCATATTCATGAGCTATTGCAGAAAGGTCATATATTGCTGAGTTCATTGCCCTTTGGGATCCCGATCGTGTTGGTATAGAAGAAGGATGGGACTTGGAGATTCCGTATTAACTATCGGCTGCTAAACAAGATCATTGTCGAGAATAGGTATTAGATCCCACATATTTATGACCTTCTTGACCAACTTAAGGGAGAAAAATATTTCAGCAAGATCGACTTGAAGTGTGGATATCACGAGGTACCAATCGAACCCTCCGATGTGTTGAAGGCTGCCTTCAAAACCGAGGAGGGCCTTTTTGAATGGTTGGTTATGCCCTTTAGGTTGACGAATGCTCCTACAATCTTCATGATGATCATGGATGACATCTTGTGGCTATCCACCAACTCATTATTAGTGGTATACTTGGAATGACATCCTGATCTTCAGCCAAAGTTGGGAAGAGCACCTCCACCACATCCGACAGGTTTTCCAAACACTATAGCAACACAAGCTATGTGCCAATTTAGAGAAATTTACTTTTGGCATGACCGAGGTTTAGTATCTCAGATACATTATTGACGAATGGGGGGTGCATTTGGATCCGACCAAGATCCAAGTCATTCGGGATTGGCCATCCCTAACCACTCTAATAGAGCTTCGCTACTTTCTTGGTCTTTCGAATTTCTAGTGCATGTTCATGTTGGGCTTCTCTCATATCACTTGGATCTTGAGTCAAGTCACCAAGGGAGGAGAAAGAAAAATTATTTTGGTATGAATATCAATAGAAGGCATTCGTAGAGTTGAAACATCGCTCTGCACTAGTACTCACATTAATAGACTTCCAACAACCATTTGAGATCAAGATAGATGCCTTTCACTATACTATTGGGGCAGTCCTTAATCAAAAGGGGCATCGAGTGGCATATCATAGTGAGGCACTTTCAGACAAAGTCCAGAAGTATCCCACTTATGATAAAGAGATATATTCCACTATATAGGCCCACCGACGATGGAAGCATTACATTTTTGGGAAGGAAATGGTCATCCACACAGACCACCAACCTGTACAGTTCATACAGATGCAAGGGATGTTGCAAAATGATCACCATGAGAAGTGGTCCACATACCTTCAATAGTTCCACTTTAATATCAAGTACAAGAAGGGAAGCACCAATAATATTGCAGATTACCTCAGCTAACCACTGATCATGGCGTCCACCATTGTACTCAACTCTTGTGGGAACGAGACTTTTGATTGGCCACTTCTCTACAAAAGTGACACAGAATTTGGCCACACATACCATATGATATTAGAGGGTGAGGAAGTTCCATATTTTCACCTCCAAGATTCTCTATTATGCCACTTGGGACACCTTTGTGTTCCTTCAAGAAAGTGTGCCAAGATGATCTGGGGAGCACACTACAATCAGGCCACTGGGAATTCCAAGTTTGAGAAAACAGTGGCATTACTATAGAAGTATTTTTATTTGACAAATATTCAGTATAATTTTAGGAAGTACATTAGATCCTGCACTGCCTACGCCATTACCAAACTAAACATTAAGAAGCAAGGCCTATATACCTTGTTTCCTACCCTTAGTCGACCTTGGGAATCCATCTCCATGGATTACATGTTAGGCCTTCATTCTACTAGGCATGGCAATGAATATGCTTTTGTGGTCATCGACAAATTCTCAAAGATGGCCATTATGATGGCCTACAAGAATAATATCACATGAGAAGCCATTACTAAACTCTTCTTTAAACGAGTGTGCGTATAGTTTGGGATCCCACAGTCTATCATCTCTAATCAGGGAAACATGTTCCTCAATACATTTTGGTCCAGTCTCTAGTCGATGCTGGAAACCAAGCTCACTAAGTCCATAACTTTCCATCCCCAAATTGATGGCAAGACCAAGGTCATCAACAAGATGATCGTACACATTTTTCACATGTGAAACTCAAATCATCAATGCACATGGGATGAGAGCCTCCCCTATGTCTAGCACAACTATAACCGGGCTCTCCACAACTCTATTGGCCACAACCATTTTCAAATGGGCTTGGGATTCCAGCCACTATGTACCATTAATGTGGCCATACCATTTGCAGCAACTCGGGCAGATTTGTCTCATGTCTAATTCGAATCTCACAAGGAAAATAACTTCATTGAGAACATTCAATACATCTGCCAACATCTCCATGACATATTGAACAAAGCCAATGCTAAGTACAAGACACTGCATGATCAGCATTGGATGCCACACAAGTTCCAGCCTCCATGTGGGCTACAAAGTTTGGCTACATTTACAGAAGGAGTGCCTTGTTGGGTCCCACAACAAGATTCACCTGCTTGAATATGGGCCATACACCATCACCAAGGATGCAGGAGATAACACTTTTGAGCTCAACATTCCCCCATTTCTTGGCCTACACCTAGTGTTCAATGTGGATCACCTTTGGCCATACTTTCCACTATTATTAGACAAATCTGACATTGCAAAACAATACATGCCAACAAAGTTAAATATAAAATGCATTGAACAAGTTGCAACTCATAGGATCATGGACATGCAAATCAAGAACACCTGCCAATATAAGATCTAGCTATATCGAGTCATCCAAGCCCGCCAACTCCTACACCAAGGAAAACAGCTCACCAAGGACCAAGTTTAGTAGAAGTTTCCTCATCTCATGGAGGAGCTCAATGCAATGGGGACCATTGCTTCCTAGGGGAGGAGGACTGATCCAAGAGGATATTGGTAGCCACCCACCTATTCCACTTGGACCCTCACCATTGTTTCTTGTAGTCTTTTAATTTTCTTTAATTGTAGTACAATTTACTATTTTTGGTAGTTTTTCGGGTCTTGAATTTCCGGAGGCATTTTGAGGCCCTAAATGACATTTGTTTGGCAAAATGGCGGTGGTGATTTCCACATAAACAATAATAGAAACTATATTTCTGAGAGAGATCTTTCCAAGGAGGTATCATATGTGTCAAATGAACATAATATGACAATGTTATGACCCCGGGAAGTTGGTTGCCTCACAAACCCCAATGGGGCCCATAAACTCTTGGTGTTACATCTCCTCAAATTAGAGTTTTTGTTTTTTAGGGTTTTATCTTATTGTTCAATAATAAATAGGCCCTTGAGCCTCATTATAACTTAGTTCAGAGGCATGTAGCTACCACATCGCTTCTCAGAGATAAGCTACCATCTCTCGAGCTAGTCCAATTTCCATTTTGTTTGTAAGCATATTTGAGTATTTGATATTAATGAAATGAAGTGTTATTTCTGTTGCATCTCAGTATTAATGGCTATATCTGTAATTCATTGCATTCATGTTTAAAGCCAAATTACCATCATCATGGTAAAGAAATGTATAAGAGCATAACAAATAAAATGGGGTTGCAAAGCATTCATTTGGCAACATTAAACATTTATTTTTCTTATTTGGGGCACATATAAAAGTTCTTATGGAATAGTTTCAACTTTTTTGGGGAACTTGACTACTTGAGCTATAGTTTCAAACTTGTTAGACTATTCAAATCAATTTTAATACTCACTTAAAAAAAAATTAGCGGTTTTTTTCTAACTATAAATATTTTAAATGTTTGTGTTTTTCTAAATATAGATACTTTACAATGCATGCGAAATTTAAAAAATGGACTTCAAGATTTTTTATTTTTAGATAATAATGATCAAAAATGCTCTAAAATGGATGTGGAGTAATTCCCAAAGATAACTCATAAACCTTATATAGTTATTTTGTTTACCATTTCATGTAACTTAATTGTAAACAATAACGGAAAAACTTTGGATAATTATTTTTTATACTAAACCCTTTTTTAACATTATACATGTGGTGAGTTGTTTCTTTTTCGGATTGAATATGAGGTAATTTACTTTATTGGCATAATTCCACTTGCATCTCTATCTATGGCATGGAGGGAATTTAAGTGATCCACCTTGGCTGAGAACGAATATCTTACCCATAGACACTATAGGTACACTTTCTGCTTAGTCTCCATGATGGGAGGCAAGGACTATAAAGGTGAGTAGGAGGGGTTGTGTGACCAGGTAGGGAATTTTTTTATTCAAATTCCAACTCATCTCCGCAATGTTGAACAACTTAGGTGCAACTTCCTTTGCTTAATGTAGCATAGGAAAAAGAGGAAAAATCACTTTAAGCATTGTCCCAAAAATACTACACAATTCAGATCTTGATCATGGGAATTATCCCTATGTGATGGAGCTAGTACCAAATGATGCACCTCAGAGACAATGGAGCTACACCACATGTTATATCTCATGGTCAGCCACACTAATAACAAGAAAAACTCGAGCTCAAGTTGTTAGCCAAGCTATCGTTCCACGGTTTTCAAAGAAGTGGAGAAGTAGATAATTAGTATAATTAATGTCACTATAAAGGGTGACATACAAAGAATTTCATTTTCACTAACACCTTAATAACTCACTCAATCCTTTCTTTTTAGTGAAAGAAACAAATCCTTCTAGTCACACACATAGCCATGTCCCAGTAACGTACATAATTTCCCTATAGTCACACTCAAATTCATGGGGAATTAGGGAGGAACCACTCTCTCTTGTTCCTATCCATCAATCTAACATGTAAATCGATAGAAATAATATTTTAGTGAGTTGAATAAGGTTGGGTAATTAAGGTGGGAAGCTAGTGAAAGAAGTTGGAGTAGTGAAAGTTATACGTGTGAAGGAAAGAAAGTTGAAACCATGAAAGTTGTACTCGGACAAGCCCCAATAAATCAATCGTGATAGTCACATACATAACTCGCTCTATTCATTCACTAGCCCTCTTGGATGTAGTTTCCTAGAGAGATAAAATATGTTGAGGTGCAATAAAAACATTTGCACCTCAAGAGATTTTATCCCTATAGAGTTAAGATGGAGCTCCTCTATTTCAATTATTAATAATTAATAATTTAATTTTCATATTTTCTTTGAGTCAAAATAATTTAATTAATAATTTCATTTTTTATTTTTATTTTTATTTTTCATTTTATCTTATATTATTGAGTCAAAATGTTTAGATAAAATAACATAAGGA
>APFE031146458.1:0-20384 GCA_000404065.3 Pinus taeda
TCCATTGTAGCTGTTTCATTTGGTCAAAAGTAGTTATTTCTTTCTAGCCATTTGAAAGATCGATCTCTCTATTTAACTTGTTGCCATGATCTGGTTCTTGATCTTGTGTTGACAATTTGACAAATAAATTTTAATGTGATTATCGCCTAAAAACATATCTCAAAAACTTAATATAAATCACAAAATCCCGAATTCTTAAAATATTTTAAATTTAATTAATTTAAAATATTTTAAATAATCGTTAATTCTAAATCAACCACTTTAGAATTAACCACTTTAATATAAATGTCACTAATAATAATCAACTTCACAGGTTTAACTCGGAGAATTTTCAATTATAAAATGGACCCACTCTCGGAAGCCCAAGTGTTATCTGAATCCGAACTACAGGAATAGGTATCCTGACTGTTCTACATATCCTGACTATTTGTCTTAGTAAAAGTTATTTTTTTTAAATATCTAAAAATAATTTAAAGTAATAGTTAAAATTTTGTAATCTCACTTTAGCTAAAATAAAAAAATTAAATTAATTAAAAAATATTTTAAATAATAAAATAAATAAATAAATCTCTCTAAATATATATTATTATAAAATAATTTATAAATTATTTTGATTGTGTTTATATTGGATAGTAATTTTCAGAGTGTTTTTTCGTGTACGTCTAAAGACTTGATAAAATAATATTTTTTGAAGTTGTAATTATTTTTATTATTAAAAAGATTTTTTTAGTGGTGTGGTTGACTTCTAATACCAAAAATTTTAAATTCTCCCTAATTTTATTATCACAATTGTTTTTTTATTTTCAATAATGTTTTAGAATTTTAACATTGATAACCATTTAATTTTTAAAACTAAAATAATTAATGATAATTAATGATAATTTTACCCATCGTCTATGGACACATTTTATTATATTATTGAAAGAAATAATCACTAATTAATTTTAGATGAGGACTATCTAGCATTATTGAGAGGATATTTAATTCAAAGAAAATGTGCCACAGTTTAGCTGTTTTTGAGCCAATTAAATGTTACACATTGCAGGCCATAATTTATATACTTGCATATTTCAAAACTATACCATGAAACATTTCTAGAAAATGGAAAAATATATCATTTTGTTATTTTATCTGAATGAATTAATAACGCAATTAGTAAAACTTTATTCTAAACTATTTTGAGTGAAAGATTTCTATATTACTCAATTAATCTATTCTACAAATAAAAATGTTAAAAATGTTCATCTGAACACTATATTATACTATCTGTAACACCCTAGCATGATATTTGAAATTACGATATTTACATTACTTGTAATATTAGACTATAATAAATAAGGTTCGTGGAAGCTTAGCGATACTTTTGTTAATATTTAAATATATAGTACTGTTATTTTATTATTATGAAATCTTAGAATTCAAGAAGATAGATCAGAAAACAAATTCTAATCTCTAGGCAATTAGAAATAGTTACATCTCTCTTTTCCAGAGATGATGGGAGATCTCAGTGGAAAGAGGGATTCATCTTTTGTTGTTTTGAATGGAAGGAAAGAAGAGTCTATAAAATTGACAAACGTTTTCAAGGAGGGATACCCTCAGCTGGACTTGAGCGAGTGGATAACTCCATTACAGATAGAGATCAGTAAGTGTTAGATTGGACAAGTTTTGATGTCTATTACCTAACTCGAAAGAAAAGCATTGGTGTCTATTGTCTTGGAGTGGATGCTCGAGGAGAGAAACGGATTTTATTTGCCTTCTCAAGGTTGGGTGGAAAAGGTCTCAGCCCTGTTGAATTCATGAGATAAACGGCAAACATATAAGTATATGTGTCTGTATTCATATCATATATGTGATTATATGCTTTGGATCAATTTTCTGTTGAAAGGGAAGTTTCGTTGGCTTTGATTGTATTGTAATAAACTACATTAGATTTTTTAGATCAATCTACTTAAAAATGTTCGAGTTGAATGTTGCTTCTGGAATATGAAATGTCTCTCTTTTCATAACTAAAATTATGTATTCACTTTTAAAAGATTGTTGTCAGTTTTGGTGTATGCGAGTGTATAATACTAGATAAGAATGAACTGTGATAGGAATAAACTGTAATTCTTTAAGAAAAAAGAGAGACATGGGGCATCTGCAATTTGTAGGGTTAATATGGTTCAATTAATGAAACCAGAAAATTGTCCCTCGCCATATTCCTATAGCTCATTGTAAATTAGGGAAAGGAAATATTAAATGTGAGGAGGAAATTAATGGAACCAGAAAATTGTCCCTCGCCATATTCCTATAGCTCATTGTAAATTAGGGAAAGGAAAGATTAAATGTGAGCAGGAAGTTACTACCCACAGAAGTTAGGAGTAAAATATAAACATGCATAGGAGGTGATCAGGCAGAAATGTTAGTTCCAGACCAAACGAAAAGAAAAAACAACATCCAGGAACCTTTCTGTCCAAGCCCCTCACAACTAGTCATTTGATATAGAAGAATTCGGAGGATTGGTTGAAGAATAAATATTATAATCTATTGGATACATTACCAAAACCTTTGACACTGATAAAGGTTAGACTAGCAGGGAAATTAGGAAACGAAAGACAGATGGGAACTGTGGTGTGCCTTCTATGGCCGAGAATGAGAACAACAGGTCTCGAGGTGGATGTAAGCACAAGAAGTTACTCCATTCTTAAGAATTTTTACAACAATGTTCCATGAAAAAAATTAAAATAATTTTCCAATAATTCTAGGTGCAAACTGGACATTCACGGTCATAATGAAATAAGAATTATTCACGGCTATAGTCAATTCTGAGAACTATTATAACTAGTTGTAAAGAATACTCGCACATGAAAAACCCTCATTAAGTGGAATTATGTTGTCAAGGGGGTTGAGACCCACACTGCCAAATAACCCAGCTATCAGGTTTGTTCCCCCTTGTGCCTCTTTTGAAGTATAAATCAACTAAGAATAAAATTACAACATCATCCTCATAATTATCAAGAACACAAAAACTGTATACAGATAATAAATTAACAAAACTAAAGAGCACAGATTCCTTCGTGAAGAATGATATAATATAATATATAATATATAAAATAAAATATTATAAATATATATATATATATATATATATAGATATATATACTATATGCTTAAATAGATACACTAAACCTACAAGAATTAAACAATGGAACCCTTCTGAAATATGCAAATGAAACCCATAACCCTTAACATAGAAAATCCTATGAAATAATAGTTCAACACCTATTTAATTAGAAGGATATGGTTGTAGTTGTGTTGTCATTGCCCAAGGTATATGTGGAGGATTACTTGCCACAAAACAACAAAGAAATCAGTGCAATAATAAAAAAGGAAAAGCTATAAATCAAGGGGTGGTAACAAGGGTGTTCTAGTGGCTTACCGTCTATAAAGAAGCCCAACAAGCCCAACAACTCTCACATGTAACCTGGGAAAAATACTTTCTCTTAACCCTAGCACTGAACCCTGCAAAAATTGAGTGAAACCAAGACTGAATAAGCCCAAGAAAGCAACAAGGTAAAGAAAATCCCAAAAATGGTTTAATCTCATGCTGCAAGGTTACCTGATACTCAATTCGTGTTGGAAGGAGAGCACAAGTCCGAACAAGTATCATAGCTATCAAATTGGAATAACCATATCCAATCTAAATGATACATTCTCTTGCAAAACTGATGGCTTGGAGTGTTATAAAAAAAGGACAAACCCCCACTGTTTGTGCAATTAACGAAGGGCATAAACTTGATTGTGCAACTAGGTAAAAACATAAAATGAATATCTTCACTCGCATGTTTAGTGTGAATGGTTTCCAAGCAAATGGTGTCATTTTGATGTGAGTTGCAGAGGTCGGCCTTTGATGATTGTGCTAAGAAAATGATCCAAACTAAGCGTGGAGGATGCAGGGTTTGATTACCCTAACTACTCATTGGAGTAGGAGGACCGTCAGATGAGGCCTCAGGAGAGCGATGGTCTATATTATTCCAATTGTTCGTTGTTATGACTGACATATGCTAGTCACGATGTCTTTGGGAACCCTCGAGTGATCTCTAATAGCTCTTTGTTAAGCAACGATTAATTAGTCCACTGCCTAACTTAAACCATTCTTAAACCTTGATTATGATAATCAACATAAATATTACGTATTAACACCTTTCCAATCAGATTAATGTATATAGGTATTGGTTGTAAAGCATATGGTAAAGAAAAAAAAATATGTTTATTCTATGTTAAAATCATGTGCTTTACATGTTACAAGTGGTATAAGAGCCACAGGTTACAACACTGTGGCCTTGTGCTGGAAAAGTTGTGATTAATCGAAGTGTTTATAATGCACAGAGGAGCTGTAACAATATGAGGAGGGAATGGGAACCACCCCACCTAGCGGAGCATGATCTAACTTGGAGATGTGGGCCCAGTTGGGAGAAGGTGCTACAAATGTGAATATTATGTTGTTAGAGACAGTTTAGCAATTACAAGTAGAAATGACGAATCTGCAAGATGATAATGAAAGGTTGAGATTGGAGCAACAGATAATCATTAAAAGTCTATCGGATAGACATGACCCAAGAAATCTAGATCGTAGTCCAAATAATGGGAATAGGGAAGAGAAAAGGCAATAGCAAGGTGATCATCTGGAAGCAGAAGGAACTCAAATGGATAACGGGGAAGATTCGGGAAATACTTTGAGAGGCATAGGGGCAAAGAGGCCAAAGATTGAATTACAAGGGGAATTCAAGAAAAGAAAGCCCCCATCGTTTAATGGAGAAGCGGAAGAGGTTGTTGAAGCTTGGCTGATTAATATGAATAAGTAATTCCAGATTTTTGAATATGATGATAATTTAAAAGCTTGATTAGTAGTCTATCAATTGTAGGGTAAAGCCACACTCTGATGGGAAGAAATTAAAACAGTTCGCAGCATTGACAAACAGGAGGTGACTTGGGATACCTTCCAAAAGTATTTTAAGGACAAATATATGATTGAGAGATTCTATGATGAGAAGGAAAAGGAATTTCATTATTTGAAGTTGGGACAGCAGTCCATGGATGAATTTATAATCAAGTTTATCACTTTCTTGCGTTATGTCCCTTACACATGAGAGGAGAAGGAAAAAGTGCAGTGCTTTGTAAGCAGTCTACAAACTTACATGAAGGAATGGTTGGAGTTTGATAATCCCAAGACAATGGATGAGACCATAAGGAAGGCCCATATTTGCTATCAACAGATGCGGCGGAAAGGAGAAAATAGTAAAAATTGGCTAGGTAAAAAAGGGGCAAAGGAGTTTCTTAAGTAATAATAAGAGCACTAAATCAAGTGGGGAAAAATTTGTACCTAGAAAACCTATGGGAGGAACCCTAGGAAAATGTTAACAGCGAAAAAAAAATTCTAGTGAACTCAAGTCAGCTGAAGCCTCAAATAAAATAGAACATGGACAGTCGCAAAAACCTCCTCTGCAATGTTGGGGTTGTGGGGATCCAAACTATTACAAGAATTTCCCTCACCACACTAGAATCGGGATCACGACAACTGTTCAAGAAGCCCCTACAGTCAAAGATGTGGCTAGAAACATAAAAATGATTAATGATGCCTTGGAGGATCACCAGGAAGAGTATCAGCACGCTATGGTGGAGTTCTAAGGTAAGATAGCTAACCGGATTGTGTCTATTTTGATTGACCCAAGAGCAAGTCTTAGTTATGTTAGTCTAAAAATAGTTCAATTGTGTCACCTATCAAGTATGAAATTTAAAAATCCATGGCTAGTGTAACTGGCCACAATGAAAAAATGTAAGGTGATAGCCAAAGTAGAAGGTTGTTAGTGGATATTGGAGGCCAACAAACTAAAGTAAATTTAAACATCTTACCTTTAGGGTCATATGATGTATTTATTGGGATGGCTGGAAGGACATTGGTCCCTAGTAAACTATAAAGACAAAACTATCAGTTTTCTCATGGATGAAGGAAATAGATAAGAAGTTCAAGGCATTAAAAGAAATGTTAAGTAGTGATCCATTACCACTAATCAGTTAAAGTAGTGTGCCAGAAAAGGTTTCCAAGTTTATATAGTGCAAGTCGGTTATGCCAACTCCAAATATAAATTAACAATTTTAGAACTTGTCGTTCAAGAGTTTGTAGATGTGTTTCCTGAAGAGACATCGGGACTGGCCCCAAAAAGAAGCATTGAATTTACCATAGAACTTATTCCTGGAGCTGTCCCGTTTCAAAAGCACCATATCGTATGAGTATTTCTGAGTTAATTGAATTAAAGATATAGTTGCAGGGAGTACTTGACAAATGGTACATCCGACCAAGTGTGTTGCCTTGGGGGCGTTGGTGTTGTTCCTAAAGAAGAAATATGGAATGATGAGATTGTGTATTGACTATAGCCAGTTAAACAAGCTAACCATAAAAAATAAATATCGTTTTCTAAGGATAGATGACTTGTTTGACCAAGTCAAGGGTGCCACAGTATTCTCTAATATCAATCTACGATTGGGGTATCACTAAATTCAAATTAAGGATGAGGATTTTTGTAAAACTGCATTTAGAACACGCTATGGCAATTATGAATATACGATGTTTCCTTTTGGTCTTAAAAATGCTCATGTAGCTTTCATGAGTTTAATGAATGGGATTTTCCACCCCTATTGAAACAAGTTTGTTTTAATTTTCATCGATGATATTTTAATATACTCAAATAATGTAGAGGAGCATAAGGAGCATTTGAGGATAGTCCTCCAAACCTTAAGAGAAAATCAACTCTATGCCAAATTCAGTAAATGTGACTTTTTTAAGGAACAAATGCAATATATGGGGCATTTGATATCCTCTGAAGGCATTGTTGTTGACCCATAAAAGATCAAAACCATCCTAGACTAGCTTGTTCCTATAAATGTTGTAGATATTTGATCTTTTATGGGATCGGCATGTTATTATCGTCATTTTGTTGAGGGGTTTTCTAGGATTTCTTACCCCATAACATCTCTACAAAAGAAAGGGACAATTTTTAAATGGACAACTAAGTGTGAACTAAGTTTCGAGAAATTGAAAAATTTATTAACATCCTCTCCAGTATTAAAAGTGGTTGATCTAGAAAAGGAATTTATTGTATGTACGAATGCTTGACAGCAAGGGGTGGGAGGTGTTTTTATGTGGGGTGGTAAAGTGGTAGCCTATGAATCCAGGAAGCTTAAGGAGCATGAGAAGAGGCATTTGACATATGATTTAGAACTTACTTCAGTGGTGCATGCTTTAAAAGCATGGCATCATTACTTACCAGGGAAGAAATTCATGCTTATGACAACCATAACAGCCTAACCAGTTTCTTCAAACATCCTAATTTAAATGCATGTCAAGATTGGTGGACTTCATTCTTGAGTGAGTTTGACTTTGATATAAGACACCTTAAAGTGAAGGAAAATAATGCATTTGATGCCTTAAGTAGAAAAGTTCAATGTGTGTATGAAATTTGGTGTCATCACAAAGAATTTGATGTGACAAAACAACTTAAGGAAGTTTTCCTTAAGGATCCCAGATCTAAATTATTATGGCAGCAAACTAAACATATATAAGATTATGGAAAAACATGTGAGTATGGTATAAATGATAGAAATATGTTAACTTTCAAAGGAAGGGTTTATGCTCCTAATCATGTGGCTATTAAACAAATGTTGTTGGATGAATTTCACCGTGGTCCTTATGTTGCTCATCCTGGGTATTAGAAATTATTTTCTACAATTAAGAGGGAGTATTTTTGGCCTAGAATGAGAAAGGATATCATGGTGTATTTATCCAAGTGTCGGAAGGTTAAAGTTGAGCATCAACACCCCACTGGTTTACTCCAACCGCTTCCTATACCTTAATGGAAATGGGAAGTGATTACATTTGATTTTATAACTGAACTCCAGAAAACTTAGAAACAACAAGATTCCATCATGGTAGTGGTGGATAATTTAAGCAAAGCTTCTCATTTCATCCTTGTTAAATCCACCTATAAAATAGTGGAAATCGCAGATATCTTTATGAAGGAAATATTTTGATTGCATGACATGCCAAAGGTAGTAATTTCGGATAGGGATGTAAAATTCACTTTTGCATTATGGAAATATCTTTTCACAGGGATATGTACCCAGATTCAATTTAGTACCGCTTATCGCCCACAGATAGATGGGATAACGAAACGAGTAAACCAAGTACTCGAAGACATGTTACGAATGTATGTAATGCAACAACCAACCAAATGGAAAGAATATATTCATTTGGTTGAGTTTTCTTATAATAACAACTACCATGAATCATTAAAAATGAGTCCATATGAGGTGCTAGATGGAAGAAGTTGTATAACCCCTACTAATTGGTGTAGCCTAGAAGATAAGATGATTTTAGGGCTTGAATTGCTGGGAGAAATGGTGCAAGAAGTGAGGAAAGCTTGATAGAACTTAAAAGAGGCCCAAGATAGACAAAAATCATACGTAGATAAAAAGAGAACTAATAAAAAATTTCAAATAGGGGATCATGTTTATGTTCAGATAATACCCAAAAAGAGCACCTTGTAGTGGGGCAGTTGTGCTAAGTTGGCACCTCATTACTGTGGACCCTTCCAAGTCTTGGAAAGAATAGGATCAATAGCTTATCATCTTACCCTTCCACATCACATAAAGGTTCACAATGTATTTCATGTTTCACTGTTAAAGAAGTATGTGTATGACCCCAGACACATTATTAGCTAGCAGGATGTACAAGTAAGTATAAGCTATATTTTAAAATGTGTATTATAGGTCAAGGAATAAATTAACTAATGATGATAATGATGCTGGCAGGTTGAACCAGATGACGAATTTTCGGTAGAACCTATGTGTATTCTTGATCAGAGATAAACAATGTTGCAGAGGCAAGTTATCATCCAGGTTAAAGTGCAGTGGAGGCACTTTAGCCCAGAGGAACCCACTTGGGAAGATGAAAGTCTTATGCGACATGCTTACCTTGATTTATTCCATGGGCTATAGTAAACACCGAGGAAGGTGTTTTTCCAAAGGGGGGGAAGATGTAACACCCCAAGGTGATATTTGAAATTATGAAATTTACATTACTTTCAATATTGAGACTGTCATAAATAAAGCTCGTGGAAGCCTAGTGATACTTTTGTTAATATCTAAATATATAATAATGTTATTTTACTATTATGAAATCTCATAATTCAAGAGGATAGACCAGAAAGCAAATTCCAACCTTCAGGCAGTTAGAAATAGTTACACCTCTCTTTTCTAGAGATAAAGGGAGATCTCAGTGGAAAGAAGGGGGTTCAACTTTTGTTGTTTTGAATGGAAGGAAAGAAGAGTCTGTAAAACTGACATGATGATGTCAAGGAGGGATATCCTAAGTTGGACTTGAGCCAGTGGATAACTCCATTACAAATAGATATCAGTAAGTATTATATTGGATTGTAGTATTGATGTCTATTACTGACTCGAAAGAAGAACATTGGTGTCTAATGTCTTGGAACGAAAACTCGAGTGGAGAAGCAGATGTAATTTCCCTTCTCAAGGTTGGGTGGAAAAGGTCTCAGCCCTATTGAATCTGTGAGATAAACGAGAGCAAATAAGTATATGTGCCTGTATTCAAATAGTATATGGGTGAATATTTCTTTTCGAGATGGTTGCATTATTTCATTTTTGTGGTTGAAGGAAAATATAAACACATTTTCTACCAAACTTTTAAATTCATTCGGACGAGTTAATTTTTGTTTATTTTAACGACTATTGATGACAAACATAAGTTCAGTCGAATGTGTTTTTAGTTTGATTGAACTACTTTAACCTAGAACTATGCAACAACCTGGCTCTGATCAACTTTCTCTAACTTCAAAATGGTTAAGCTCCATTAAATTTGGTGAATTTACATTCGGAACCAATACTAGCATTTGCATAACTGAATCTACTTTCAGTAGATATAAATTTTATGAGATTTCATAGATATTGCAAATTTTAATTAATTTTCTAATAAAATATGTGCAAACAATTTTTGAAGGTCATTATGATTCAGTGAAATAAAAATTTGTATCTTTTAAAATACTCTGTAAAAAAATATGAAAAATGTATGGTTCATTACATTGGTCCGTCTTTTGTAATGGGTAGTTTTTAGATTTTTAGTTTTTAACTAATATGTTGAGAAACTTGATGCTATGCTAAACATCTTCAAAATCTGTAGTTTTTTCGTATTGGTTCAATTCAAAAATTTCTTGTAATTATGATGCGCATCAGTTGGTTTTGTAAATATAATGATATCAAAGTAGAGTCTGTCTATATTGTTGCAACACATCTTTTTTTTAAGAACACCAAGTTAACAAAGAAGACACTAGTGCCAAAAAAACATGACATTTTATGAATCCCTTGATTTTTAAAGAGCACATAGTCAAACAATTACTAAGTTGACATATCAAATTTGAATAAAAAAAATTCCAAAAATTATAGTATGTAGAAAGCAAATGAAATTTCTGACAAGTTTTTTTTTTTTTTCTTGTAAAATGAAATTATAAACAGAAAATTTGCTTTGGCTTGCCAAAAGTTGAAGAACTTCTAAAAATGATATATTTTTCTCAAAAAAGGGCAAAAAGTAACCCAATTTCACATTTTCACCTATATATGATTATATGTTTTGGATCAATTTTCTGTTGAAAGGAAATTTGTGTTTGCTTTGACTATATTGTAATAAACTATAATAGAGTTTTTAAATCAATCTGCTGGAAAATGGTCGAGTTGAATGCTAGTTCTGGATTATGAAATGTCTCCCTTTTCATAACTAAATTTTTGTATTCATTTTTCGAATATTGTTATCGGTGCTAGTGTATTACAATGAATAGTACTAGATAAGAATTAATTGTGGTAGGAGTAAATTGTAATTCTTTAAGAAAAAAAGAGACATGGGGCCTCTACAATTTGCAGGGTTAATATGGTTCAAATAATGGCCAGAAAATTGTCCCCGAGCATATTCCTATTTCTCATTGTAACTTAGGGTAATGAAATATTAAATGTAAGGAGGAATGGAGTTCAGTCCTGTTACTACCTGCAGAAGTGAGAAGTAAAATCTAGACTTGCGTAGGAGGTGATTGGGAAGAATTGTTAGTTACAGAACCCGGAACCTTTCTGTCCAAGCCCCTCACAACTAGTCATCTAATATAGCATAATTTTGGATGATTAGTCGAAGGATCGAGATTATAATCTGTGGGACGCATTACCAAAACCTTTGACATTGGTAAAGGTTAGATCGGCAAGGAAATTAGAACAAGAAAGATATATGTGGAACTGTGATGTGCCTTCTATGGCGGATAGGGAGAATAGTAGGTCCCGAGGTGGATGAAAGTATTATAAGTTAGTTCTTAAGAATTTTTACGAAAATGTTCCATGAAACAAAATAAAATAACTTTCTAGTAATTCTAGGTGCAAAGTTGGCATTCGCAGTCATAATGAAATAAGAATTATTCAAAGTTATAATTAGTTCTGAAAACTATAGTAACTAGTTTTAAAAAATACTCACACGGGAAAAACCCTCATTAAGTGGAATTATGTTGTCGGTGGGGTTGAGACCCAGGCTTCCAAGTAACCCAGCTATTGGGTCTATTCCCCCTCATGCCTCTTTTGAGGTGTAAATAAACTAAGAATAAAATTACAACATCATCCTCACAAGTGTCAAGAACACAGAAACTGTATACAATCAATGAATTAACAAAAATAAAGAGCACGAATTCCTGCATGAAGAATGATATATATATGTGTGTGTGCACTTACATAGATACAATAAACCTACAAGAATTAAAGAATGGAACCCTTCTAAAATATACAAATGAAACCCATAACTCTTAAAATAGAAAATCTTGCGAAATAGTAGTTCAACGCTTCTTTAACCAGAGGATATGGTTGCAGTCGTACTATCATTGCCCAAGGTATATGTTGAGGAGTACCTACCACAAAACAAAAAAAGAGATTAGTACAATAATAAAAAAGGAAAAATGGTAAATAAAGGGCTAGAAACAATGGTGTTTTGGTGGCTCACCATATACAAAGAAGCCCAACAACTCTCACCTGTAACTTGGAAAAAATACTTTCTCTTAACCCTAGCACCGAACCCTACAAAATTTGAGTGAAGCCAAGAATTAATAATCCCAAGAAAGTAGTGAGGTAAAGAAAATCCCAAGAAGGGTTAAATCTCATGATGTAGGGTTACCCAAGACTCCATTCCACTCGTGTTGGAAGGAGAGTGCAACTCCAAGAAAGTATCGCCACTATCAATTTCGAATAACTAGAGACAATCTAAATGATAGGCCCTCATGCAAAATTGATGGCTTGTAGTGTTAGAAAGAAAAGGACCAACCCTAGTTGACTGTGCAATTAACTAAGGACATAAACCTGACTGTGCAACTGGGTAAGAACATAAACCAGATATCTGCACTCACCTGGCTAGTGTGAAGGGTTGCCAAGAAAATGGAGTCATTCTAATGCAAGTTGTAGAGCTTGGCCTTGGATGGTTGTGCTAAGAGAATGAGCCAAACTGAGCACAGAGGATGTAGGGTTACGTTACCCCAACTACTCGCTGAAGTAGGAGAATCGTCAGAAGAGGCCTCAGGTGAGTGACGGTCTAGATTATTCCAATTGTTTGTTGTTGTGACCGAAAGATTCAAGTCATGATGGCTTTGCGAACCCTTGAATGATCTCTAATAACTCTTGTTTAAGCACTGATTAAGTATTCCATTGCCTAACATAAACCATTCTTAAACATTGATTATGCTAATCAGCAGAATTATTACATATTAACACCTTGCCAATCGAATTAATCTGTATAGGTATTGGTTGTAAAGCATATGGTAAAGATTTTTATTTTTATTTTTATGTTTATGTTTATTGTATGTTAAAATCATGTGATTTACATGTTACACTTTGCCAATATTATACCACCAGCATATATCCATTTTAAGTATGACATGAGCCAAGAGACATCAAATTTCTTCACCTACAAACTCCTTTAGATGGCTTAATACAATATGTAATTATTAATTATTTAGATTGTATTTTTTTAATTCTAAATAAAGTATATATAGGACCAAATAAACATTTTAATCATAAAAACTTATTTTTTCAAGATATATACATTAAAAAAATGATATATAATACATACTTAATTGACATTAAATATTTTACATAACATGTACAATTAGACATTTTATCAGTGAAAATTAGTTAACATAGATCTTAAATAGTTTATTTAAATCTTCTATTGAAATATTTTTGAAAAGTATAAGGTTTAAACATCTTACTCACACATTTTTTTTACTTCTAATTATTTTACAACATATTCAATTTTTTTATAGCCGACATTATTTTTCTATTTAGAGCATGTGTCAATTGAGCAGACATATGGACAAACTTACACATCCCCCTCATATTGGCCTCGCCTCATTCTATAGCCCAGTATGAGGGGATGTGTAAGTTTGTTGGTATGTCTGTGCACCTTTAAAATAAATAAAATAAATATAAACTATGTTCTAAGTGAAAAATAACGTGGGTTATAATTAAAAAAAATGAATATGTTGTAAATAAAAATTAAGTTCTAAATAGAAAAATAATGTTAACTATAATTAAAAAAGTAATATCTTCTAAAGTATTTAGAAGTAAAAATAGTGTGTGAATCAGATGTTTAAATTTTATACTTTTAAAAAATATTTCAACAAGAGATTTAAATAAACTAATTTATGTCGATATCAACTTCATATATATCTATATATAGAAAAAAAATTAAGTTTTTATGGTTAAGATTTTTATTTGTCCTTATATATACTCTATTTAACATTCAAAAATACAATTTAAACAATGAAAAATAACACATTGTATTTTGCACTCTAAAAAAGGTTCCACGCGAAGAAATTTGATCCCTCTTGGGTCATGTTAGATTTGTACTTAAGATGGAGTATATATAGGGCCAAAAACATTTTAACCATAAAAACTTAACCATAATTTAATTTATTTATTTTTTTATTTTTTCTCAAGATATATACATAATTTTTTTAATATGATATATAATATATACTTAATTGCCATTAAAATATTTTACATAACATGTACAAAGAGACAATTATAGGTGAAAATTAGTTAACATATATCTTAAATAGTTTATTTAAATCTCCTATTGAAATATTTTGAAAAGTATAAGGATTAAACATCTTACTCACACATTTTTTTTACTTCTACTTACTTTAGAATATATATTTTTTTAGTTGACATTATTTTTCTATTTAGATCACGTGCCAATTGAATGGATGGACTGACAAATGTACACATCGCTCTTATACTGGTTGTAGAACCAGCATAGGTCCATCCTAAGTATGGATCTAACATGAAATGAGAGGGATCAAATTTCTTCACGTGCAAAATTTTTTAGAGTGCAAAATACAATGTGTTATTTTTATTGTTTAAATTGTATTTTTGAATTCTTAATAGAGTACATATAGGACCAAATAAAATTTCTAACCATAAAGAATGATTTTTTTTTCTAGATATATATGAAGTTGATATGGACATATATTAGTTAACATAGAACTTCAAATAGTTTGTTTAAATCTCTTGTTGAAATATTTTTGAAAAGTATAAGATTTAAACATCTGATTTACACAACCTTTTTTACTTCTAATTACTTCACACCATATTAATTTTTTTTAATTATAGCCAACATTAGTTTTCAATTTAGAACATAAGTTTTAATTTTATTTTAAAGGCGCACTCACTCACAGAAAAAATTACACATACTTGGAAATTGTAATTCCTACTTGTCTCAGCTATGATTCATTCTATCTACAGGAGTATTTTCCTATTCCTCAGGGTTGTTATATCTAGATGTTCCTAGATTGGTGTGTGGTTGAGATATTTTGTCAACCAATGATTGTGTGTCTAAGATAGTCTACCTATCTTGAGAAAACACTAAATGTATTTATATGTAACCTTCTTTGATGTGAATATAGAATTAGTTTGCACTATAAAAATTTGTCTTCGTATAAGAGCCCTTATGGGCCTGGGCCTGGGCTCCTCCTGGGCTGAGAGAAATAAAGAGTTTGTTTGTCCATCCATCATAGGTACAACATTGTGTGAAAATTTTTCAACCTCCTCTCACATCTAGTTTGATTCATACCATCGGTTAAGTGAGCAGTTGGAAGATTGCTAATGTTGTATGGATGTGCCCGCTAATGGTTTCATGAGAATTTGAAGGGAGATCATGGATTAGTTTGGAGCTACATGAGAGCAGCAAGGTGTGCCTCTGGATCTGCATAGTGGAAGCAACATTTTGGAGTGGAGGTTGCATGAGCTGGTGGATGTGTGAATTAGTGGATACAACAACAGAACGGGTTGGAATGGAGTTTTAGAAGTATCAGATTGATTATTTGTTGTAGAAAAGGCATAGAGCCTATCTAAATCCGCATTGGAGTTTCCAGATCTTGTATCCTAAGGAAAAACTGGGGCGAGAAATATTTCGATGGCCATTTAGAAATCAAGGGATCAAGGAACATTATTTGCAATAAAATTACTCAGATCATCACTATGGCCTTCACCAGAATGCAACAGAAGTGAAAAGCTTGTGACAAAACAATTTATTTTGTGGATCAACTGTCCACGGATGGAGTTTATTACCACAAAGCTTGCTTTAGATGCAAACATTAGAGTGTTATTTAAAGATATTTCGAAGAAGAATTGTTCGTAGAGCTATTGGAGATCATAGGAAAATCACACTCTAAGCACGGAGCCAACATTCTGTTGTTCCTACCATATTTGCTAATGTTATCTTTTGGGAGAGGTCGTCGAGTGCATATGAAGTCTTGCGAGTGTGACTGCGGTAAGAAACATATTGAATTTCCATATGTTGGTAGTGTAGAAGCATGGAGGGGTCTATTCGTGCCTGTAGTCAACAACGAACTGAGAAAGGGAGTTGGAGTGTGTTGTTCAAGCCCATGTGTGAGGGCGGAAACATCAATGTTGGTGCAAATCGGAAAGACCGGATACGCGCAACAGAAGTGTGGAGGGCCCAATAGGGAGTGGCTAACCCTAAGGGTTGCAATTTGATGCATGAGACGAAGCCCATCAAAATTTGGCTACAAGTTGTGGACGAAACTGACAACATTGGCTATGACATGGAGGTGCATGCAAGAGGATTATTGCAAATGTTGTTGAAGGCTATAAAAGTGTTGTGGTAAAGATATTGTATAGTCCATTATGGAAATTATTGTCATTCGACACCCATTTGGAGCGATCCTTAAACAAATCAATTTTCCAAACGTTTTTTTTGAGTTCGAGGAGTGGTGGAAGGTACCCAACATGTTGAAGTGTCACCACAGGGTTGCTAGATATTGGAGTCATAATCTCCCATCATCAGCCTCTCATGTAAGAGTCAGACATGGATTGATTCAGTACCCATCCGCAGGTAAAATGACTCCTTTACTGAGTGTTGTTAAGGAGGGACAGAGGGTGAAGATGGAAACAAAACTTCCAGTATGCTCCAAACTAATACATGTTTGATGAAATGAATTGTCTTCATGAAATTTTTTGGTTTTTTAACTAAAACGTGTTGAGCGTGATCAAATTAACATGTAAACGCATTCATGTAGACCTGGTTGAAGAAATTAGATGTTTGTTGTAGTGACATTGGTCTGACCAACTATTGTCACAATAATGAGTGTGTGTTGGATGTAATGATCCTTAATAGGAATACAAGTGATAACAAGCAAATAATACTTGCAGCAAATTACAAAAATGAAATATTCAATAAAAACCCATATAAAAGCTGCAAATGGAGAACTTCGGAGCCATTTTATTATATTTATGCAAGTAAAATACAATCGATGATGGAATGGTGCACCTAGGCTTGTCTAAAATGATAAGCAATACCAAACCTAGGTAGGAAAATGGCTGAGTTGAAGGTTGCCTAGCTGCTGCACCAATCTGCACTGCGCTGCTGAGAAACTACTACTTTGTTGAAGTTCGAATGACTGGAAGATGCACTGAATCTACCCAAAAATTTATATTCTTTTAACCTTGGACTTCTTCGCCAAAACCCACAAAAACACAAAAATGGTTTGCCCCGATTTGGACTTCCCAAAGTCAACCCCCATATGCACTATTTAAACCCCAACAATTCTACACTATCTGTTGCAAAGATACGACTTAAAACCCCACCTCTGATGCTCAAAAAATTATGAAACTTTATATTTGGGATCCTTGTCAGAAACCCAGAAAACCCTAGAAATTATTTTGGTTGGTTTAGACTAATGATTTTCGAACCCCTTGGAGCCTCAACTTAGCTCTAGCTAGCAATTTCAACTTGCTAGAAACTGCCTGTAAATCCACCTAAAAACTTCTCCAAAATGCTGATTTGACCCGTGCTATCCAATCCCTCAATCCCCAGAAGATATCTTGGCACAACTCAGCTGCTCCCAAATACTACGAAAATATGTTGTGTGGCCTCTACATTGTCCCCCAGCCCAGCAGTTTGAATTTCTGGAATGCGGGCTCAGCTGGCTATAAAACCCAACAAGAATGTTGGTCTAATGTTGTTACCTGATCTCCCCAACTCTCGGACAAGAAATAAGATATTTTCTTGTCTCAATCTCCCTTTGTGTGTTTCTTGGTTGCCCATAAATACGCACTCCTTGCTCTGTGCTGGTTGGTGGTGCTATGTCACTGCTTCGGAACTCCTGAAATCCTTGTAGCACTGCCTCTCTAGGGCAAGCACGGATGGTCCCCTGAAGTAGAGGTTGAATCTCCCGCTTGATATATTCGTGGCTAAACAGCTAGTTGACTTAGCTAAACTGCAGAGTGAACAATCAAGTGATTTTGTTTGCAAGATGTATGAATGAATCCCAAAATGAGAGCTGCCCCCTCCTTATAACTCCTTGGGCCTCCCTTGCCTCATGTGGGCCCCTCCATCCACCTATTCAAATTTCCCTCCAAGCTATTTGAATGGGCCAATTTGAATTCCCATGTGGGTGGCCCCCACATTCCACTAGCAACCAAATTAAGTTGAATTGCCTCCTAAGTCCCTAAGTCGAAAATGATGGATTCTCTTCCTTAGCCAAAATTGTGCAAAATTGTGTAGCAGCACCCTGTTACACATGTGTTTGAGAAAGGACATGACAATACTCCCATCCAAAATGTTGTTTGCCCTCAAGCAACCTAAAAGCTGGGTGCTCCAATATGTGCTCACCCTCCCATGTGGCATCCTCATCCGGCAAGTTCTTCCAGTGCTCCAAAAATCACTTGTCCTCAAGCAATGCCTGAATGAGCATCCTCTCTAATTGTTTCTCCTCACTGTCACTATAACATGTGCCAGGGTCCCAGATGTGCCATTGAATCGACCCTAACCTCAACGCTGTGTTGATATGAAAGAAACCTTCAATACCAAGATCTTAGGCCATCCTGTCCCACATGAAGCTCCCCTCGCTCCACTCACTATCCTACCCGGTGGAAGTACCAGAAGTCCCTTGCTCCATCAGTGACTCACTAAAGCCCAATGGAATATTTGTATGATCTCCCCCTATAGTAGTCGGTGCATCCCTAAAAGTTATTGAGTTGTGAAGAGTTGTGACGCCCCAGTTCCCTGCTAGTCTTAGAGTGGTGCCACCATGTTGATGTAGCACTACTATGACTATGTCATACTCCCCATCACGCACAAACAATATCCTGCTCTCCTGGAACTCGATGGTGGAATACTGAAAGAGGCGAGACACATCTTGCCCGGGCATCTCCATGGCACCAAGGCCTACCCATCCAAATCTAGCTCTAAACCTATGCAACAATAGAGAATGTCTACCTCCCCATATGATGAAACCCTCTGTGAACCCCCATGTGTCATCCCAAGAGCGAACTATATCACTCTCTGCCACGACTCCACTCATTATGAGTGATTTATCGATCAACTAAACCCCTGTATCACATAGGCAGCGGCATAGCCCTGATAACCGATGGAATCCATTTGGCCCTCATCTCTAGTCCTTGCATGCCACCCATATATAGTCTCCATACATCATGAACTAATTTGAGGCATGTTAAACTGTGCGATGTCTCCAACTGTGTAGTACAAATGACCACTAGAAACCATGTGTGCCAAATAGCTACCCCTTGAATGCAACCAATAGATGGGTATCTAATATTTGCAATCGACTCAATGTGTGTGGATCCATCCTACTCCTGCCAACCATTGCCACTGGTTTGGCTGCTCGCCCCCTAGAGAATGTGTCGATACAATGTCGGGAACCTGGATACATACTGGACAACTATCTTAGCTACACACTGTATCCTCTGCTCATCCATGGTCCATACATGCCCTGTGGAAAGAGTGAAACATGTATCCCTCTGACTAGCTCCCCAGGCATAGAATCAGTGATGAATGATATACCATCCCTGTCGGTGATCACCTCATTCCTCGACCTGTGGCTATCAACTCATGTAGCGACTCGATGCCCCCACTGAGAAGTATACCCTCTATCACGCCATGTGTCATCCAAATATCTTGGGTGAGCTCCCCATCCCTTACTCCTCATGCCCAGAGTGTCAAAATACAACAACTAGATCGATCATTCCTGTAAGTGACGTAGAAGAGGGTCAAGAGTGTGAGTCCCTGTGGATACCATCAAGTATCGCTCATTTGTGTCCCCATCGATCCTGGGTGAAATACACCCAAAGGTATGCCCAATATCTCCATCCATGGGTGTCCCTGGAGGTAACACTCCAAGACCTCATTATGCAGCACCATACACCTCTGCATACCACCGATTATGCCAGTACTCCTCGAAATGCCACTATACACTGCAAAACTGAGGCCAACCCTGTAACACTGCGGGGTATCCTCTACATTATCCCCCAACCTAGTAGTTTGAATTGCTGGAATGGTGGCTCAACTAGCTATAAAACCCAACAAGAACGCTGGTTTAATGCTGCTACCTGATCTCCCCAACTCCTAGACAAGAAATCATATCTTTGGTTGCCTTAATCTCCCTTTGCATGTTTCCTGGGTACCCAGAAATACACACTCCTTGCTCTGTGTTGGTTGGTGGTGCTATGTCACTGCTCAAGAACTCTTGAAATCCTTGTAGAACTGCCTCTCTAGGGCGGGCACGGATGATCCACTAAAGTAGAGGTTGAATCTCCCACTTGAGAGATTCGTGGCTAAACAACGAGTTGACTCAGCTAATAGCAGAGTGAATAGTAAAGTGATTTTGTTTGCAAGATATGAATGAATCCAAAAATGAGAGTTCCCCCTCCTTATAACTCCTTGGGCCTCCCTTGCCTCATGTGGGCCCCTCCATCCACCTATTCGACTTTCCCTC